>JSYV01000244.1:0-10670 GCA_000787455.1 Evansstolkia leycettana | reverse complement strand
TAGCGGAAAAGGGGATTTTTCGTGTCCCGCTCGGTGTCCTGTCCCGCTCGATGTCCAGTTACGTTATTCACTTCGGGATAAGTTAACAACACTTCTAGCATGTAGCAATGAAAACCAAGTAGATATTGAGATATAAATGCAGACTGACCAGGGGATATCATTCTATGCTCAAAATCAAACCAGTCCATCCTCCTTGTCCGGATTAGAGTTTGTACATGAAAATAAATGTGCTGTCCATGAATAAGAAGAGATAGAATAAATTCAATAAAAATACGATGACACCAGTGTCAACTGATGACAAAGAAAATAAGACGCTGCTGCGTAAAGTCGAGCACCCGGCGCAGCATACGGACGTATCCCATTTCCACGAGTCTCCACAGACAAGAAACGGAACCGTCCCAGACCATCCTGAGTAAAACGCCGATAGCATCCTTGCGCAGTCCACTCAAGTGTGCATGCATGTGAAAAATAAATGAGTAAATAACGAAAGATTGGAAAACATCATCATCACTTCCTACAGCAGCAAATCATCATGCTCTTCATCGCTAAGATTGCGCCGATACCGCCATTGGCGCTCGCGACTACTCAGCACGCATCGGTGGTCCTCATCGAGCTCCGCTTCAGGAAGCCATTCATTAGGCAGATCGCGCGGTCCGTACCGCTGACCCCATTGGCGGCGGTCAAATTCCATGAACCCCCCGAAATGACGATCCGTGTTGGCAACCCAGATGGAACTGCCGTCGGGGCTGTAATCAGCGCCTCCTATTTCTCCGAAAAAGTCGTGAACCTGGCGAGTCTGGTAGGTTTGTGCGTTAACGACGGAGATGCGATCGGCAGGTTCGCACATCAATAGCGTTCGAGGACCTCCTCCCACGGGCGAGAAACGCAGCGAGCGATAGCCCGCCACGTCCGATTCGATTGTCTCCAAGACCCGCCAGGTGCGTGTGTCCCAGATCATCACTGTCTTATCCTGATTGCTTGTGGCGATATGGCGCATGTCCGGGGACCAGGCGCAGGCGAAGCCAAAGTCTCGGTGGCCGCGCAATGGGTGTACTGGCAGACCAGAATCCGCTTCAATCACCCAGGCATCGGGAGAATCGCCGATGACCACGCGCAGGCGACCGTCATTAGACGTCGCGGTGCAGTTGATGGCGCGAGAAAGGGCGTGGTCCGCAATAAATGTGTTGGTCTCGCAGTCCAGGATCCGCAGATGCTTGTCATTAGATGAAAAGACAACTACGGGGGATCGGTTGGTACGATGTTGGATAATGTCAATGTGGTTGGTGATCCCATTGAAATCCTTCGTCACAAATCCTTCGACGGCTGCGCCTTTGGTGCCGGCCACGCGCATCGCATATTCACCATTAAAGCCTCCGGCGACGGAAATGTCGTAACGGGAGCACATCGTGGAAATCTTAACCGAACTGTGAAAAGTTGACTCTGCCCCTGGATTCGAGAGATCAATAAGGCAGGTCAAATCATCGTAAGCGGGAATCCACGAGTACAATCTGGACTCGTGAGCAAATTGAACCGTGTCGTAGGAAACGACGGACATCAGATTCCGAAGCTGGAAATGTTCGATCGAGGCTTTTTGCTTTGTATACATGGCTTTCTCTCGAAAATAGGTTTCCTCAGCGGGAAGTTTCCTCGCAAACTAAGCCATGGTCAGCAACAGTGATACTTCTCGCGAACAAGTTTGACATGGCATGAAATTACCCTATGCGGCGAATACTCCAGATTGTGATATGACGTGTACCATGCATCACGCAGCGCTCGTGCATCTGATCTTTTGACCCTGAGGGTTTCCCACCACGGAATCTGTTGGAGATCGTAGAAATCCTTGGGATAGCCGTGTGGCCGAACGATTTTTGAAGGCGGTGCCCAATTGAACAGAGCTGCCACGGGGTGCACAGGGGACGGTTGCCGAGGGAGAAATCTCCGAAGTGAAGGATGGGACGACTGAGCTAACCACTGATTGACGAATTGATCAATTGTGAGATTCCGCTCATGAGCTATAAGGATTACTGTCAGCAGTGGTACTACGATGCTGGGGCATACTTGAATTGCTTGGTAACACGAAAGGTAGGATTGAGAAAGGAGAAATTCATACTCGTCCCATTTAGGATGGAGGCGGAAAAATGAGCTGCTCCCGCCGCCACACCTCCCTCTGTCAGATTCTCTCCATCGGCAAGATAGCTGTGGTCATCATGGGCAGCGACAACCGGAACATCAATAACGTCTGTCGTCTGCGATGCGGTTTCGTAGTCAAACTCACGGTAAAAGTCATCAAAATCGATATCCGAGAGCACGGGTAGGTCGTTGTATGATGCAAAGGTACCATGGCTATCTTCATATGCATATTCCTCGCCTGGATAGAATTCCGTTGCATCGTCGGGGTCATCGTCTTGAACGGAAGGTGCGGTAGAAGAGAGGCCAGGCATCGTCGAACTGAAACCGTGATATGGCCTGTCTTCCTGCTCGTTTTCACTCTCTCCATAGTGATCTGAGAGCGTCCGGTCAATCGCGGTATTGTAAACTAATTGTTGAACGATGGCCTCCATCTCACCATCCCCGCTTGAGAGATATGGTCTTGATGCTACACCGTCATCTTCGGCCAACATATCCGTCATTTCTGAATCTGAAGCGTACAAGTCACCAGGCGGCGACGAAGAAGGGGGTCCTGCCATGCGCTGATCTGATGCATTTGAGCGACGGACAACTTCAGGATGACCGAAGACACTGTGGATAATTTCGGAAACAGGGAAAGCGCTGGGCTCGTTGTCAGGAGCATCCGCGTGGTGAGATACTGCCGTCAGGGCAGATACTATTCCCATGTGATCGAAGCTTTGACCACCCCCATGAAACATGCCGATGGTTTCCGGCGTTGGCATTGAAGAGGCGCCCGCATCTGCCGCATCCGAGTATCGATGATATTGGGATGGTTCAGCAGCAGCCCATGACTGTGAACGGTATCTCCCGTTGGTGTTAAGACCACTCATGGGTGACGATAAGTCTGAGGACACGAACGCTGGGGTAGTGGAGTTGCGATTACTCCGCCCCCGCATTCCTGTCCTCGAGAGCAAGATTGAATCGGCAAACTCCACTGCTTCACTGATTTAGGAGTATCCTGCAGTGATGGCGAGAAGTATGTTTTAAAATCAGGCGTGATTGGGAGCCTGGTCGCAGTCCAAAGCAGACGTCCACGTTTTCCCGGTCGAATCTTAATGCCTCCCCTCAAATAACGGTTGCCAGTCTCCCTGCAGGCTAGCCCACACACACTAAGGACGCGGATGCGTTATAAAGCCGACTAAGGCGGAATTCGGGTTTAATTAAATCCAGAACGTGTGATGCTCCTTGGTGGATAACGTCAGAAGACGACGAGAAAAAAGAACAGAGACGGTGAATTCTTCCGATCGAAACGCCGATAAAACAATGTCACGAACTATCCTCGGATACACGCAATACGCTCAGCGGAGATGTTGAGTTGAACGGAGAGGCAAAAAAGAAGTCCAGTCGCTAGCGTCTTGTCTGTTTCCCACCCTGGAGATTCCGGGATGGAAATCGACGGTGCTCTAGGAGTGACAGCGTCAGCTCGGTAGTTTGCGTAGAGAGCGAGCGACGGATACGTAGATTCGCATGGTAAAGCTCGTCCAGGTGGCAGGATGTTGCATATCAGATTGTCTAACTGCAATGCCGGCCTGACAATGAATAGCCCTTGAGGGTAACAGAAACACAGCCGAAGCTATTGGAAGTCACTCAAAAAGAGGAGTACTCGAAAGAATATTGTAATTGGAAGACGGTCAAGACCTTCGGAAGTTGACTGAGATGAAAGGTTTGAATGCTCCCGATACAGAACGGGGATCAATCATTCCCAGCACCAACAGAGCAGTAGTAAGTGTCCAGTTAGGGAGATCCTGGAAGCGGAGACTGAATCAGTAACTAATGTAAGATCGACGGGTATGAGTTTATGAGTATGCGACGAAGATCAATGAGGCTGCTTTTTTTCCCTGCGCATGCAAGTAGTCGAGATGCAAATGCCAGGAAGTGTGCGCCCAGTCGTAGACTTGCAAGCGTCAACACCCTGGGTGTAAGCAAAAGATGGCTGAAACTGAGAAAAAGCAAAGTGACGGGTAACGCGAGGCAGGTGACTTGTGACTAGGATAGTATGAGCAGCAACGATGCAGTAATAGAAATCACGAAATGACCACCGTCATATGGAGTGATACCGTTGTATGATAAGTAAGAGCGGGGTCATTGATGGCTGGACTGTTCTGTCTCGAGGGAGAGTGTGAAAATAGTCGGAGGAAAGTACTAGACTGGCACGACTGGCCCAGGGTCTGTGTTTCTAGTACTCCGTACTGTACTCTGTACAGGGATCAGAGGCAGTGAGTTACAGAAACGGGCTCTCGGTTAGGATAGCTGGTGGCGAGTCGCAACGACCAGGACAGGGGATGGACAGACTGGACTTCTGCGAGATAATGAAAAAAAAAAGTTGTGATGTGTTCTATTTCTCTCTCCCACTCGAGGAAAAAGAAAACATCGAGACAGAGCCATGCAGTACGGAGTTATGAGAGCCTCAGGCTTGATTCGTGCTGTGGCTGTCTCTTTTCTGCCATTGTATTCCGCCCGCGCCAGGAACATATCGGCTATTTATTGCCTTGAGCAAACTTAATTGATTTGGATTATCGCCATCAGAATCCTTGAAGAAGGTCAATATGAGTCGGCCGTCTGCCGATACCGTCGTTATCGCTAATCGATAAGAATATCGCCGATACAATGCGGCGACGTCATATCAAGAAATCCACATCAAGGAGCCCAATCTCTGGAACAAAGGCTTTCTTTCTCGAATTCATCTTAACATCACATGACTCGACCAACACATAGATCATGAGTCAAGAAGAAGATCCCAATCAAGCACACATCACGAAATGCATGTATCAAGACATCAGCGGATCATCTGAATACTGTTTTGTCACCTTCGCATTGATCACATTGAAGATCCCCTATCAATTTGGACTATGGATTCATGAACACAAAGAACATATCCGATTGCATATATGCATCTGTTAGGGGGACAAAACCAATATAAACCAGGCGAAAAAAATGATGCTGATACGCCTGCCAGGCTCGTAAATGCTCGAAGAAACGCCAAAAGAAGAAAACGGAGTGCTGGGTAGGGTCATTTCGCAGTTTCGGAAAGAGCCTTAACCCCAACATGCCCAGAATATCAAAGCGACAATATAAACAAACAAAAAGATATCTCGATATCATTGACAATGATATCGAGTCGCTATGTCGACGTTAAAATATATTATGTAGGTGGCAATGTAATGTAGTATTATGCATTAGACCAATAGCGGAGGACTGCTGTGACACCGCGACGAACTCGAAATGCAGGGAGAAATGGATAAGCGTCGTCGAATGCTCAGGCGACGCAATTCATACTAGAAAATGCCAAAACGTTTTGATTTGCCCGCCTTCTCCCCTTCTAGGCCTGCTAAATGCACAACATCAGCCGGATTGTCACGACATCATCAATGATAAATTTGACTAACCGCCAGGTTTGACCTTCTGTTTCTTCCCAGTAGCCCTACCGCCCGCTGCGGCAAGTTTCGGATTTGCGCCATCTGCAGCCGCGCGGATGGCAGCAATTCGATGTTTTGCTCTCTCGTCGCCTTGATCGGCGGCTTTCACGTACCAGACATTTGCTTCCAACGGGTCGCGGTGGCAGCCTATGCCCATTTCTGTGAAGTAACCGACGGCGTACTGTGCCTTTGCAAGACCTTGAAAAAAAAAGTTGTTAGACGAGTGTATTTGACTCAGGAAATCGCAAGAACTAACCTAGTTCAGCTGCGCGTTTGGCCCATTCGTAGGCCTCCGCCTCATCCTTCTCCAAGACAGGCTCAGCGCCTACGAGATACCAGGCACAGAGAGCCATCATGGCTAACGGGTGCCCTCGTTGCGCAGCTCCCGTGTAGAAATGGATGCTCAGCGCCGGATCCCGGGGGCAATTCAACTTGCCGTGCTCGTACGCGTCGCCCAGGCGATAGTTGGCCTCGACATGTCCCAGATCGGCGGATTTTGTGAACAGCTGCGCTGCGTAGGACGGATCTTCGAAAACGTCGTCTCCATAACCCGTCTCATGCAGCAAACCCAGCTCGTAGGGGGCCGAATTGTACTGCTCATCGGAGGACTCTGCAGCGCGCTTGAGCCACTTGATACCTTCGCGATATCGCTTGCCTAGACCCATGTCCCCAGCCAGACAAGCCTTGGCCATACGTAGCATTGCACCGGGGTGGTTCTTCGACGCAGCTTGGCGATAGAACTGTACTGCTTTTGCGGCATCGACTCTGCAACCCCATCCGAATTCGTGACACAGAGCTGTGCGATAGCAGGCTTCGACGTGACCGTGCTTGCTGGCAGCAACGAAAAGCGGGAATGCGCGGTCGTAGTCCTCCTTTCCCTTACTAAACAAGCCAGACGCATATCCATCGGCAAGGTAGTATTGCGCAAACGGGTAACTCCGGTCAGCCAGACGTTGCAGGATAGCCTTGGCCTCCTTCAAGAGACTCGCGCGACTGATTTCGGAGTCCTTCCCACCGGACAGTACACTTTGGCCGTCATCGAGAACCTCAGAGGGCATCTCGTGCATCGCATTAATCATGAATACGGCAAATTCGTATTGAACCGCGGGATCGTCCGTCTTCTTGACATTTGCGAGGTACATATCGAACGTCTGCTTGTGACTTAGCAACGAGGCATTATTTCCCACGGACGATCTAAGGTATGCGTTGCCTAGCTGGGCAGGTGCTGGACCAGGCTGAGGATACGGGGTATTAAGAAGATCCACGAAAGATAGTGGTCGAGCGTCCGGGGATGCGTTCGAATTTCTGGACGGTGAATGACTGTGCAAATGTGGTGACACATGTGGAGACAAATGCGTCTGCGCGCCCAAGTCTGACACAGAAGAGTATGCCGAGCGCGGTCGAGGGTGGCCAGGTCGCCGGGCAGTCAGATGGTGATTTGTACCCAGTCCGTTCTCGGTTGGATTCGACACGGATCTCGGAGCTGGCTTTGAACCGGTCAAAGACTGGTGATGGTAATGTAAGGGTTCATAGCTGTCTGATGTCTGGGCCATGCTATCTAAGCTCCCGCGAGAGGAGCTGTTGTGACTGCCACTGGGGGCCTCCCGTTCGAAGGATGATCCACTTTGCTTGGGATTACCCAGGCTCATCTGCGATTCTACAACGGACCATGAGCCGCTACTGGCGGGTGTATGCCCGGAAGGCCTTGCTTGCGGCTGGTGCGCTGGAGGCAATGAGTCCATTCGCCGTGGAAATTCTGTTTCGGGGCTCTGCTGGGGCGGTTGCTTCTCATCCTCCAGAGACATCTCGGAAAAGGCATTGACTGGATGCAGCGATGTCTCATGGTCATCGTGTGAATTCTCAATCAGAGCACTCGAAGCTTGCGGCAGTTCCATGCCGTCGTCGATCTTCACAGGTGAGACGGGCGAGTTCTGTATTACCGCATTGCAATCGAGACTCAACGAATTAGGGACCGGTTTTCGAGCGATTGGCGACGAAATTGGTTGCTTGATCGCTGATCGAGGCGAGAAGCCGTGATTAGGTGGGCGAGGTGGAATGTCAGAGGAGACGGGGATAGGTGGAGAGGATCGCAGGTAGACGGGCGGAGGAGTGGAGACAGGCTGACGAAACTCAGTTGTCAAAGGACTGGCCATCTTCAAAGCTGAATTCCAGTGCTGTAAGCTGTGTTCCTTCTCAGTATCTCCGTGCCTGTCAAAAGGACAGTATCCCACGTTGCCCGACCCTGAGCGAAGGAGAGCGCAGGTGCTTGTTAGAGATTCGGCGCAAGCTGCTCTGACATGGGAGTGTCTCCTATTCACGGCCACCTACATAAGTCGAATAAAGAATACTCCTTAGCTCCCCCAGGGTCCGACAGGATACCTTTTCCAAGCTGTGCTCGTAGCCTTTAGCACGATTCCAAGAGGTCTCGCGGGTCTGTTGAGGGGATCGGAGAGAAAATGGAGGAATCGATCACTAGGTGTACCACATCAGTAAGCTGACTCGAGTGCTGAATATCAATCATACATATCGCAATCGACGACTGCTGTAGGTCCCTACCGATCCTAGCAGTTGAAGAGAGGCTCAATTGCCAGAGACTGAGAGCATTATTCAAAGGAGAAGACTTTTGGTGTTGTTGTCGCTGAGGAGAACAGCGGCGGAAATGGGCAGGCCTTCCGCTATGACTGGCGTTAAGCCCAGCGCCAGTTGTTGTAACTTAAGTCAACGGCTGGTCTCAGTGCCGGAGCCGACACACCCCACCTTTTTTTTTTCTGATGTTCCTTTTTGTTCTCACTGCTTCTCCTGGCAAGTCTTTGACAATAAAAATCTTGAGTCCTTGACTTTGCCCAGACACTCGACGGGTTGGTTGTAGGGCTACTTAAAGATGGATGCTTCGATCGGAATTGGGAAATTCTGACCGACAGACGGATCAGATCTACTGAAGTGTAACAGACCAAGAGAATATTGATTCATACATAGATTACAATACTGCTGTGGCCTGTAAGTTTACAGGCACCAGATCATGTACAGTAACGATAGTACAGAGTAACTAATAATAATCCGTGCTGATGGAGCATGATTACAAGTTTGCAAGGTTGGAGCCACTTCACTTATGAGGCTCAGCAACAGTCTATGGGGTAGAGATTCGCCAAATCTGTTACCAAGCAGCGAATAAACTGTCTCAGGCTAGAGAGCCCTAAAAATGATAATTTTAATGCCCAATAATCGACGTTCCTTCCAGGGTGCAAGATGAATTCTTGCAGAGAACTCCACGGTCAGTCTGTTGATTCCCCTTCACCCTGGAGCATTGCTCAGCTTTCTGTTTCAGATGTATGTGAGGTATGCACTGACACAATTTCTCACTGTCATGCCACGTCAATCGAGGAATGAAAAAAATGCTCTTTTGAATAGAAAGAGTTGACTGATGAGGGCAATAACAGTGATAATGTTAATAACAAAATAAGGATACTCTGTAATGTTGTTGCAATCAAAGACTTGATGGAAAAAGGCTCTTGAACCCTGGGGACTTTAATTTCGTGAGATCCGCTGAAAGTCGACTGTAGCAGGCAAACACATGGAGACATCAATGGCCTTCGTTGGTGCAAGTAGATCCTTGGCGATCCCGCGATTTTTACGGGTACCACTTACAACTTGCTTTCGCTTCCACTTCGGGGTAAAAGGTGACCAAGCGCCAAGGATTGCTACTTTCAAGAGATGGACAATACTCTACTAATTCAGGCACTGTATACAAATACAACTGTGGATACCGTACTGTAAACCTAGCTTCAACGAGCAGTTCTGCTGGAACATCAGAATGTGGAACACATCAGATATCAGTGGAGACAGGTGTTTCGAAGCACATAATAATCACTTCCAATGACCTCATTGCAATCCAGACTTTCTAGAAGACTATCTGTCTACACAGTGCGTGGCAGCAACTGAGCGTTAAATAGACTCCAATTCGCCAACAGGACGCTACAGCTGTAGTTGTGGTCCCTGCAGCCACCGCTGAAATTGAAAAGGCTGGAAGAAATGGATTTAAATCATGGCTGAAGCTGATCAAGCCCTTGCTTACAGAGTAGAACTTTCCAAAGTTCTTCGTTCCAAAAGACGAGAGTGGATGAGCATTTCCCACTGCACATTGCGCCTCCTCATGTTGGCAATGTGGGCTGCTTTATGAACAGGCAAAAGTTATGTACTGTCCTGTATTCCAGTGCAGGTTAGACACTGGTATGCAAGTCTGGATGATCTTGGCTTGTTTGCTGCTGGCAGCTAGACGCAGTAGATTCATCACTTGCCCAGTCAGGTCCTAAGATAGCATGGGTATACAAGCTTTTCAAATCTGGCAGTAGTCACTTCATTTGCAACATACCCTTTCCCCTCGCATCATGAGCAAGAAAAGATCTGTTGGAGACAGCTATTTTCTTTTTCACGTCCTCATCAGTATCATCCTTCTTCATTGGGAATGCAGAAAGTGTCTTGTCCGGGTTTTCTTTCTGCAAATCTTCTGACAGACAAGTTTGAAGCATTCGCGTTCGCTTGGAGGTTGACAGAATAGGTGTCAGGATCACTCGTGTATGGAGACCCTTGGTTGGCTCGAAAGTTTGATACGTCATTCTTGGTGTTTCTGAAAGGATAGAGCAAAGATGGTAACGTGATTGCTGGATTTTACTGTATGACAGTATGACAGCTTCAAGTGTGGCTAAAATGTCCGCCTTGCGCCTTCGTATTTCATGGCATCATCATCAGCCACCACGAAACACCGCCATCCCACCACTGACAAAGGAATCCAACAATGAGGAACGACACACTGCTTCAGATGCCAAGCTGTGGGAAAATGAATCTTATGCGCAAGCTTGACAGTGGTAGGTCAATCAGTCTCTAGAGCCTGCAAGCCTAGATACAGGAGAAACTGGAGCTCATATCCTGTCTACCCGACACTGCTGAAAACAGCAAGGATTATGGAAGCTTGGAGGTTTATGAGGCTGTGAGTCGAACTGCTGTCCCACGTACTATATCAATGACATGACGGTAACGTAATCGGACACCGAGCGAGCCGGCGAAATCCCCTATTCCTCCTGACCATGC
>JSYV01000243.1:0-13116 GCA_000787455.1 Evansstolkia leycettana | reverse complement strand
CGCAGCGCATATTGGATTCGCTTGATATCATCAAGAAGATAACTCCACCATCATCTGCTCATGGCCAATGGACTACACAGACCCCTCATTCAACTGCAGAGGTGCAAACGCAAATATAGCTCATCAAGAGGCTGATTGATCGCCATTCGCAAAGCCCACCAAATCAAGCACTCAATCAGCTAGCAAAAGGATGCGAGAGGACAATGCATGAAGTTATTATGCTTCGCAATCAGGTTGAAGAGCTCCGTGCAGCCAATCAGCATCAAAAGAGGAAGCGAGAAGCTCTACGATCCTATATTGCTACAGGAGGCATTCTAACAGGCGCTCAAGGCCAGCAGCTTACTCAGGAAGCTGAGGAGGTGCAGCAAGAGGAGCCAAGGAAACGAGCACCACCACGATGCAGTAACTGCAATGTGATTGGTCATATTAGGAGTAGATATCCTAGTAAATAGTGTACTATATAGCATTCTTTTATATAGCTTCTTTTTTGATAGAATTTTAATATAATGAGCGTTGCGGCATTAAGGGGTTCGGGATGTCCGGTTCGATGGTGGATTACGTTATCCCTTTAGAGTTTGAAGTATGGTCATTGGCATCACTTGGAAGCTGACATATTTATTGTCCGGACACCGATTCTGGTTGAAGGTTCATTCCACAGTTTTCTGGAAGGCAGCAATGGAATACCGACGTCCCGTTTTCTGATGTTCCAGAATCATGCGATTTGGCGCGAATGCTTTTGTTTTCTGCGTCTTTGGTTATATCCTGGGTTATCATCAGTCGATCTAGAAAGGATAAGCAAAGGCACTCCGACGATGATCCTGAAGTGGACCCAGGATGCAGACATGCGCCAGGCCATCAACGATAGGCTCAATCAAGAGTCGGAATTAGCCGCAGTCTAGCAGATTGCACTTTTGTCGTGATGTGACCCTGATGCGTCTCATCAACACATGCTTCTCAATCCAGGAGGCGGGGCAAAAGCGGTAGAGCAGTCGGGGTCCAAATCGGGTTTAGCGTCGAGTCATCGATGGCTGCCTCAGGCAGGCAGTGCAGGCATGAAGCCAATAGGAAAGAAATGGCTCAGCCCTGCGCCATCCCCTTTTCGGCTCCCCGACTCGACGCGAACAAGAGTGAATGCCTGGGGATTCCTTAAGACTCCTGGACGAAAGACAGATCATTCTGTAATTCCTGAAGAGTTCTTACATCCATTGAAAGCCAACCTTAGTCATAAAGGCGTGTGTTTCCGGTGAGCGCGGAGTTATCTTGTTTTCACCCCGCTACGAAACTCATCCCTCTGATTCCCTTTCCGCTCCAATTACTCCGTACAAGAAAGAACAATAGACAGGATCTTTTGCGCCCTGGAGCCTAGCTAGGTAACTTCCGGAACAAACACCTTGTGCTCGGTGACGGAAGAAATCATCCTGTCTTACAAGTCTTTCTTCACGGTCTTCGGACGCCAATCTATACGACGAATACATATCTCATTAATCAGCGTCAATTGCCTCAAACACAATGTCGGCCATGCCAGGTCAATTCCTTTATCAGATGAACTCGAACGAGTGGTTCGACTTCGACTCTTTGGAGTTCAACCCGGGCTACTTGGACAATAGCACGACATCCGTCGACTCCATCTCCCCAGTTGATTACAACCTATCCTTTGATGCGGAAAATCCTTTAGACTATGGATCCGCATTCTGCTCGCAACCCTCATTTTCCGACTTACCCAATTGCGAACCTCAAATGGAAGACCCATTTGATGTTTCAACAAACATCTTTGATTCCAATGCGAGCTTTGACTACCTGTTTGACCACACCACAATGTCATCAAACGCTGGATGTTCCAGTCCAGCCGTCAATGAGACATTTTCCTATCCCCAACAACAATACGACGAATCTTTCTTTCCTCCTTCTTCTATTCGACATCTGGTAGAGGCTAAAGCGGCTGCTGATCCAAGATGCATGTCCAGAAAAGAGAAGCTCAGAGAAGCATCCATCGCGGTACATCTGCAACGTCTAATGGAGGCTTCGGCAGCAGAGATCGACTTGTCGTCGGACTCAAACACTAGCTTTTCTTCTCCATGCTGGTCTGATTTCGTTCGAGATAGCCCATCTCCACAGTCTGCACTTGCTGCAAGGTCAACGGCTACTCCCTCACTTTCATCTGGTTCTCCCGATAACCTTTCGCCCACACCTCGTTCGTCCAGCAGGGAGCCTGGGTGCGGCGGTGTGGAGATGGTTCTCGATTTGAACATGAATGCTACCACGAATCTGCCGAAGAAACAGAAACCGAGGTCGCAGGCTCAGAAGGAGAGCTACATCAAGGTTCGGAAGCACGGTGCGTGCGAGAAACATCGAAAACAACATAAGAGAGTAAGTTACAATGCTCCTCGTTTCTGGGCCAAGAGTGCTGACTCGATCATAGTGTAATTGCCTGGACAAGAAAGTCACTCAAATCGGCTCCAACGCTGGCATCGCCAGCACATTGGCTCAACTACCGTCGAGAACAGTTCATGAGCAAGTCAGGAACCTCATCCAAGTCCCGTCTGTTCCGAAGCCAAAGACTGTCTCCGTTGGCGACACAGCCAATCCACAAACGACAACAAATCACGAAAGTGCCCTCGTTGGCAGGTACACTTGCCACACGCCTGGCTCTACCTATTCCCGCGTTGCTGTATCTTCACCTGAGACGCATCGCGCTAAGCATTCATGTCGCGAAGTCAACAGCTCCCCTATCAATGGCAAGGTGGAGCAACCCAGAGGACAGCTTCGTCAACAATTGAGAGCCGCGCAACCGTCGAGCTCATCCATCGACAGGTTACTATCAACTCCCGGGAGTCTTCAACCCCAGTTTACACAGAACGCTGTCGCGGAAACTCCAGGAGTACCTGGATACCGCTGGACCTCTCGTGCGAGCACGCACCACCCTACAAAGAGAGTGTCTCGCCAATCTTCTGGCGCCTCTCCCGCCATATACTTGGTTACCAGTCAAGCTGCTCAACAAGTAAGCAGAAATTCTTCACACAAGCAGGCCAGATTGCGGTCGCGACGTCTACGTCTACTAACCGTTTCTCTTCGCAGCAACTTGGCGTACCGGGCCGGTATACAGACAAACTGCAGGTCATGCAACTCACTGGCGCGGTTGTTCAAAGAACTGTCCATGCATTTACTACCCTCTGGCAGACATCGACTTCGATTACGTCCTGGGTCAGTACTTTCTTCGTGAAGATGGCAGTCTACACGTGCAAAAATTTGCTGTTGGCAAGAAAAGGACTCGGGCTCTGTCTGTGATAGACGAGGTATGTATGCTCTTAACCTCTGCAGTTTGCGTGACTTCTGCTCTGCTCTTCTCTGTGTTATGGAGATACCAGGCATCGTGATGTCATGTCTTTTTCGGTTTATGAGCGTTTCGATCTTGAATCATGTACTACAACTGCCTCTGGGTCTCTGTTTTGATTAATCTGAAGGGCCATTATTTGAGCGACTAGCCAAATGCAAGGTGGCTTTTAAGCATCTGAATTGCCTATCGATCGTAGATACAATATCGTTCAGTCGAAGTTAAAAACAATAGTATGCCTGTGCCCTCAACACGTGGGAGTGACTGTTTTAACTGTAGATCACCAGAACGAGGAAGTCGGCAACCTTACCCTACCGAAGTCAAACACCAACCAAACCCAAGATGAACTCGGCCATCCTTGTGTGCGATTCAAGAATCCATTGATGAGCTCCTCCATTCATACAATGATAATCTGAGGCAATCTTGGCCTCCGACACTCCATATTTGAGACCCCCGATCTATCGGTATCCCTCTGCGCTCTGGATGCCGCCATTAGTTGGACGCCTCCCGCGAGTCCGTGCCTGGCTCCACTGGTTGAACTACCGGCGTCTTGACGGTGATACCAACGATGAGGATGAACGTGGATATCGTCGACATCATCATGAAGGTCATACCTCTATTCGATCTCGAGGAAGTTTCTGCCAGATCGTCGTGATAATGTATGTACAATTTCTTGCCGGAACAGAAACGTGTCAAATGACTCCAGCCCATGCACCTCCTTTTCATCAAACCTGTTGCTTGCATCCAGAGATGTATGTCGACAAGATGAACTGATGAAGTAACTACTGACGGACTCCTTTTCTCATATATAAGTCCAATACTTCTCGTAACTACACTCCTCGTGGTGGGCTTTATGATCATGGCTGATTCTCAACCCACCCCTTCTCAAGAAGGGACGCATCTGGAATTTTCCACTGTGACTGGATACTTTCTGCAGGATGAGCTGATGACTGATCCTGATACATTCGACTATGTAAGTACATACTGTCAGATTTATTTATAGGAGTGCATACTGTTCGGTGTCTGAGACTCCATCACTCATACTGTAATCCAGGCTTCTACGAGCTTCGGTCTCATCGACCGCACGTACGAAACAGACACCAACTTCGACCCTGACCACCGAAAATCCCAATGGGAAAGATTCGAGAATTATGTAAATGTTCTGAACCAAGAAAGCAACCCAGATGTGTTCTACAAGGTTCTCTTCCTCGGCCGACATGGCGAGGGTGTACATAATGTCGCGGAGCGGTTCTACGGCACGGAAGCATGGGACGTATGTACCTATTTCCCCCCCCCCCTTCTTTTCCTAACCACAACCTATCTTCTTTTTTTCCTCTCTTTAGATGGGATGCCTTTTCTAATGAGTGCAGTGCTACTGGTCCCTTCAAGAAGGCGACTCAAACGGAACATGGGCCGACGCCCATCTCACACCGCTAGGCGAAGCACAGGCGGTAATCGCGCGCTCTGCATGGAAAACCCAAATCGAGAACAGGATCCCATCTCCCCAGTCGTACTATGTTAGTCCGTTGATGAGATGTCTCGAGACGGCAAGGATTACGTTCGAAGGGTTGAAGATGCCTGGTACGGAGCCGTTACGGCCGGTGATTAAGGAGGTTAGCTATACACATACATACACCCGACATATCCAGTATCCGTTGTACAAAATAGGAGGATAGGATACTGATACTGATTGATGGCGACCCCAGCTCCTCCGCGAAACCCTCGGCCTCCACACCTGCGACCGCCGCTCCTCTAAATCCACCATCTCCCACTCCTACCCAAACTATATCTTCGAACCGGGGTTCAGCGAGACAGATCCCCTGTGGGACGCGGAGTTGCGTGAATCCGACTCTGCACGCGATGTGCGTCTTTTAAAACTTCTCCGGGACATATTCACGCACGATGAGAATACTTTCATTTCAATGACGGCTCATTCCGGCGCTATCACGAGTATTTTGAATGTAATTGACCATCGTAGGTTTCCCCTTGCTACTGGGGCGGTGATTCCGGTTTTTGTGAGGGCGGAGGTTGTGCAGGGGAGGGAGCCAGCGAGGCAGGTTGATCCGCCGACGAGGGCGCCGGAGTGTAAAGATAAGAGTGATCCTGGGGAGGGGGCGAGATTGGTCAAGGAGGTGTTAAAGGAGGTGTAGTCTATAGTAACGGTCTCATAGTCTTTTGCATAGATAGCATTGGGATGGTTTGTATATGTTCATTCGGGGAGTTGATTGATACACCAGCATAGTTTTGGGTCTATCTTCTTTTTACATTTCAACGAGCGCGGATCTTGGCTGTAAGGTCAGATATCTATCGGCAACCGAGAATAAACTAAGTGTGGCTCAATTGGTAATGAGACATTCCCTGCTCTAGTTGAAAGAAGCTGATACCTAAGCTGAAGTATACTTCATACTGTACACGTGACGACACATCCAGTGCCAGAGCGTTTCACCAAATTCTAAATAATACATATGCAAACGCCGGAAACCATCGCTTTGCCAATGTGGGAGGCCGAGAATGAAGAGTGAGACAGATAGAGAGGACGGGAAAAACAAGTTTACCAGCTGTAGTACTGGTTTTGCTGGCTGATCTTGCGGTCAGGCAACTGTGTCCAGAGCTGAGATTTGCGTTGGCGCAGGGCCTTCGCTTCGCGATCTTTCCACTCCCTGATGCGTGTATGTTCCTCTTTCAACAGCACCGAGAGCGACGTATATGGCGGACGGAGGAGGTTGATCTGTCCACGCGCTCGGTGATCGAAGGCCACTCCGTAAGGCCCCCGGTTCACCCACGCCTGTGCAATGTAGATCGACGTTGGATTGGTGATGGTCTTGCGCTCACCAGACTTCAGAGTAATGGTGATAGGTTTCTGCGTTTCCGCCGGAGTTGTCTCCCCTTCAGCCGCGACGCCGCCAAGACCCATACCGTTTCGGACAATAGCGACGTTCTTCGCATGCTTGAGATGCTCCAAGACATCTTTAGCAACCTTCTTCTTGCTGAACCGCATTTGCAGGATCGCTTCATCGATATTCTTCCCTGCAATCTGCCGCGCCAAGGGACCCAACTTCTTCACCGAGGTCTTGAACCAATGCGACTTAACCAGGGACTCGCGCTCCGTCCGCATGATCTGCTCCGTCTTCGTCAGACGACCGCGGCGGCGGATCTCGCGCACAATCATCCTCTTCTCCCACCGCATGCGCGCCGCAGGACGGGGGTCCAGTACGGGCTGCATGTTTGACCAGTCACGCCGCTCAATAGCGTAATCGGCCTCATCTTCTTCCATAACTTCTTCCCCCTTCGCAGCAGCAGCCTCAGCGGGCCGACTGCTCTTGGGTGTACGGCCGCTGGGGACGAGTTTCGGGGATGCCTCGTCCTCGGCAAAGATCGAATCTGCGCTCAGCGAACCCTCTCGTTTCGGGGGAGCGGTTGTCCTGCGGGTGATTTTGGGCTTTGCGGCATCGGACTTTTTGCCCCTGAAGAAGAAGTTCTTGATCGATGAGAACGCGGAGGAAGTGGTTGGCGGTTCGGGCTTGTCGCTGCGGTCCTCTGGAGCTTGACGGGGTACAGTGTAGGTCAGGGTTCGACGAGGGACGAAGGAGACACCAACCCGGGCTGTTTCGCATTCATTAGGATTTGGGAAATACACCAATCGTGGGTGGCTTAACATACCTGCCCGGACTAGATGTCCATATGGATAGACAGCAGCCATTGAGGCCATTCTGGATCACAGAAAGAGGGCAATGGCCTGGTTTGGGGATGTCTTAAGAGTCGAGCTGGATGCTGTAGCGGAGAAAAAAAAGTACTGGCTGGAGAGTGTTTGGGATTTGTCCGCGCCGCAAGTGGGCTCAATGGTCCACCGGAGTAGCTTGGCTGCCGTTTCACAATTGGTCTTTAACGTTTCCTGTACGGAGTGTGTACGGGTAAAGTCGCTTTAACTCCAGGACAGCCACAGTGAGGCAGAGCAACTCCATTATTACTTCCTGAGGTCGATTCTCGCCCAATTGAAGCCAAGCAGAGACGGGTTGTACAGCCCGAATCTCCGTGGAAGAGCTCCAGTATTATTACCTCCGTCTTGCCATTGTTATTGACCCTTCCCCAATTTACTCTCACACATACACATCCCGCAAGGCTAACCGGACCAAGTCAAAAGGATCGTCTAGACCAGTGCAGGCCGGCAGCCACAGGCCTCCAGGGAATCAGTGCTCTTCCCTGCTACCTTGGCTGCTAAATACCACCGATCATCTGTACTCCAGACAGGACCTGCTATCATACGTAGTACAGTCCTGTGCATCGAGGGATCCAGATCCAGATCCCGCTGCAGCGTGAATTTGTCAGGTTGGTACTCTTTTCAATTCTCTCTACGTCAGTGCATTAAAAGAGAACATCATATGTTTCATTGTATTCTATGTATTAATCGTTTTGATTATTCTTTTTCCCTTCTGTTTGGTGGATGTTGTAGTACTACGTACTGTACGGAGTATCCTCATTCTCCCTACCAAAGAACGGACAACCATCATCTCCACAGCGCTGATCCACCAGTTCTCGTCGCTCCTCCTCGTTCCTTCTTTGTTCTTTTCCTCCTCTGACCTCTTCATGTCTGTTACAGGTCTCGTGGGACACACCAGCTCAGCTCTGTTCCCCCAACATCTTTCTGTATGTTGCGACCGAATCCGCATTATTTGGAGCTTCCGTAACTTTCTCTAACTCGCGGCCAGATCTCCAGCTGCCAGCTAGGTACTCGATCGGCGGACCTCAAAAGCTGTTTCCTCCCTCCACGCGGCGCCGCGTCGCACTGTCAACTTCCTTGTGTCCGGAATTTCAATTTTGAGCGTGGATTCACAAAAGCTCACACGAAACGTCCCTGCAATTGCTTCGCTCTTCGATCGAGAAATTGCAGGATTCGAACAGGCAGTTTGGCCAAGGCAGGAATGGACTCGTTGATGAGGCGTCTTGCAGACATCCTCTAGGTCGAATTCCCGCCGTTCGCACGTCCAACAGGTCTCCCATTCTCCGAGGATCTTGAAGTTCCTTTCTCTCGTCTCTCTCGGGTGCGAAAACTTTCGGGCAAGAAAAACAAAATGGATATCAGTTCACTTCTTTCACCGCAAGAGTCGGCCTCGCAATCGGGGCGCTCAACGCCCGGAAATACACCAACACCTGTCAATCCATCAGGGCATTCGCCCCACAAGGCATTCCACAGTAAGCGAGCTGGCCCGGCGAAAACGGTAATGACCTCGTCCCCTCTTGCGCAGCATATGTTTGCTTCCGGGACGCATTTGCCAGAGCCATCTCCGCCATCAGCAAGTCCCAGCATTGGCCCCAACATGGGAGGTGGAAACGGCACACCCCCAGCGACAGACCTTGGCTCCTCTAGACAGCCTTCTACGCCCGGCATGGATACGCTGGCAGATCTGGCATCGATGCAGCATCATCAGCCCCAGCGTTCCAATCCAACCATCTTACGAAGCAGCGAAACGTACGAGAGCCAACTATCTCCGTCGACCATGTATCCGAACGTCAACCCGATTGCGCACAAAACGCCTACACCGCGATCTTCGTTTGACATTGCCATGTCGGAAGGTCCGAGGGAGAGCGCACGGAGGAATTATGTGGCGACTTCGCTCGTCCCCGATGCCCAGCGACAAGCAACAGAGTTGTTTGCTCAAATCCAGGAGAATCCCCATTCCCACGACGCACATGTTCAGTTCATTCGTTTGCTTCATGCGGGTTTCGTGAATCATGTCTACCTGCCATCGAACCCCGATCTCCATGGCGATCCACGGAAATATGACCTTCTCAAAGACATGAGGACTGCTCGCGAAGAGATGGACAGACTGTTCGCTATGGGTGAGGATCTCTGGGCAGAGTGGATTCAGGATGAAAGCATGCTGGCACAGACAACAGATGAGCGCATCGCAGTGATGGAGCTATGTCAGAGATCTATTGAGGAAGAATACGGAAGTACCAAGCTATGGAGTATCTATGGAGAGTGGATGTTATACTTATACAATGCTGCCTCCGGAGATGCTAGTCAGAGCCAGTGGAGCGAGGAAGATAAACTGATCGGCCGTGAGGTCTTCAAGTGGCAGTCGGTTCTGGATGTATGGCACAGAGGCGCGCTCGCGACACAATGGAGAATCAACGACAGCCATCTTGTCTGGGATCGTTTTCTGGAGTTGCGCGTGCAAGATCTCGGTCGGTCGCCAACCCCCGAAAGGATCGACCAGGTGCGAGGACTTTTCAACGAACGCTTACAAACCCCCCATGCCACCTGGGACCAGACCTTCCAGGCTTTCTCGGGCTTTATCTCAACGTATTACAATCAAAACTACGAAGAGATCATGTCCGAAACGGTGGCACAGGCTGCTGAGGCCAAAGCCAAATATGCTGCTCGCGAGGAATTCGAGATGAGGCTTCACAATGCGATAGAATCAGGCGACAGGGCCTCCGAATGGAACATTTTCACCGAATACATCGAGTGGGAGCTCAGCCGGAATCGCAGAAAGCGTCTCTTCAGCTTCGACTTGGTGAATGCTGTCTATCAGCGAGCGGTATTGCGATTTCCGACCGATGTGAATCTCTGGGAAGACTACGTGATGTTCCTTATTGGCGAGACCATGCCTGATTCGCAATCCTCGATCGCAATTGCCGCTTTGGATCGGGCAACACGGCACTGTCCTTGGTCCGGCACCCTGTGGTCCCAATACCTCCTCAGCTCGGAGAGAAACCGCCTACCGTTTTCAAGGATCGCTGATATCAAACATAAGGCAACTAGCACTGGCTTGCTTGATGCCGGCGGTATGGAAGAAGTTCTCAAGGTCCACACAACGTGGTGCAGCTATCTCCGTCGACGTGCCTTCTTGCCGGACTCGACCGATGAGGATCTCGACGTTGCCGAGGTCGGTATCCGGTCCGCAATCGAAAGTGTTCAGGAGCTCGGTGAGAAGAAATACGGCAAGTCGTACCAGGGTGATCCGCATTTCCGTCTTGAGCGCATTTACATCCGTTATCTCAGCGAGAGCGGTAGCTGGGATAGTGCGCGCGAAACCTTCAAAGGCCTTGTCGGTCGTCGCGGTAATAGCTACGAATTCTGGCTCACCTACTACGC
Source organism: Evansstolkia leycettana (assembly GCA_000787455.1). NCBI lineage: Eukaryota > Fungi > Ascomycota > Eurotiomycetes > Eurotiales > Aspergillaceae > Evansstolkia > Evansstolkia leycettana. The sequence goes on along the minus strand of JSYV01000243.1, from coordinate 2,686 downwards.
CTGGGAAATGATCTCCTGGAGCAAGTTTGTCCAAGGCGAGGCGACCGCACATGCCGCCAGACGCACACCCAATCCCAGTTATGCTACTGCTGTGCTGAAACAGGCCATCAAGAGAACGGATCTCGACTGGCCCGAGAAAATCATGCAGACCTATATTGCTCATTGTGAAGACTACGAGGATTCGGAGGAGCTGCAGCTTGCCGTTCTAGAAACCCGGAAGGCGATGAAGGCTGTGAACGCCCGTCGAGAAAGGGCTGCGAGGGAAGCAGCGGAGGCAGCAGCAACGGCAGCCACACAACAACCCGCGCAGACCGAACAGGCCGTGCAGGCTGAGAAGAGGAAGCGTGAAGATGAACAGGGCGTCAACGGATTACCTAGTAACAAGAAACCTCGTTCCGAGGAAGACGCTCCACTGGCCAGGGAAGCTGAGCCAGTTGTACTTCGGAGAGACCGTGAAAATGCAACGGTGGTTGTGAAGAATCTACCTCGCAACATCACGGAGCACAGAGTTCGACAATTTTTTCGTCATGTAAGTCATTGATGGTTCTGTCTTATCATACATTGAGCTGATGTTGTTCCAAGTGTGGTACCATCAACAGCGTCAAAATGCTTCCTGGAGACGACGGTAACTCCGAGACTGCCATCATCGAATTCGACTCGCAAGATGAAGCTGCAGCTGCGCAGACACGGGACCAGAAGATCCTCGATGAGAACACTATCGAGGTGCACCTTGGATCGGGATCGACCCTGTTCGTGACCAATTTCCCTCCTGCGGCAGATGAGAAATATATTCGCGATCTATTCCGTGATGTGAGTCCCCTCCCTTGTGTCATCTGGTTTGTGATTCCTGCTAACCCCTTTCCAGTATGGCGAAGTCATTGACGTTCGCTTCCCGTCTCTCAAGTACAACACACATCGCCGCTTCTGCTATGTACAATTCAAAGACGCGGGCGAAGCGCATAATGCGACCAAGTTAGACGGAACGATACTCGAAAATAACCTCCGACTTGTCGTCAAGATATCCGATCCGTCGCAGAGGCAGGAACGTCATGGTCCGATGTACGAGGGGAGAGAGATCCACGTTTCCAATGTCGACTGGAAAGCCACTGAGGATGACCTCAAAGAGGTTTTCTCGAAGTTTGGTCACATTGAGTTGGTTCGTATCCCGAGAAAGGTGGACGGCAACAGCAAAGGGTTCGGATACATTGTGTTCTCGTCAAGGGTATGTACAACGGTATGATAGTTAAGACAGTCCTAGACGCTGACTCCTACAGGACGAGGCGAATGCGGCACTTTCAATGCACCAACAAGAGTTCCGGTCTCGACCATTACAGGTGAAACTTTCGACTCCGACTGGTGCGAAGCGTACTGCTACCACCATTGTTTCGCGGATTGGGGCGTCACAATCACCCCCTCCCGAGACTAATGGCACGAGAAGTTTGTCCGCGGATGTCGAAGTTCCTACTGGGGAGCGCGCTGCGCGTACTCTCGGTCTTATGAATATCCCGGACACGGTCAACGATGCCCGGATTCGGTCACTAGTTGAGCCATACGGCAAACTCATCAAGATCGTCTTGCGACCGGATCATCAAGGAGCCATTGTCGAATTTGCAGATGTTCATAATGCCGGGAAAGCCTCGCTCGAATTGGAAGGGCAGGAGATCGCACCGGGCCGCAGGATACATGTGGGAACTGTTCCTGAGATGCTGAAGCAGTCCGCAGAGCGCAAAGTGGAACGCGTTCAGTCGATCAAATCAAAGGACAAAGCGCCTACCTTGTTTCAGCCGGCCAGCGTGATCAAGCGACCCTCGCAACCTGGTATGAAAGGCGGGAGAAGAGGCGGACTCGGTGTGAAAAGGGGTGTCGCGCCTGCAACAGTACCGCGCAAAGAATCGTCGGAGCCAGATGCCGATAAGGGTCAGCAAACCCAACAAAACGCTGATGGCGAAACACTCAAGAAGAGCAACGAGGACTTCCGCGCGATGCTTCAGCGGGGTCGCGCAGAATGAGTTCTGCATGACAGGTCGGGCGTTCGCCAGAATTCCCTTTGCTTTCTCTTGCTTGGTGGGTTTGCGTCTTGTCGCATGTCTGCATCACTCTTGTTTCTCTGTCATCCTATTACTGCTTTTACACCACTTTGGCCTCGACACCACGTGTAAATTACGTCTTCCCTTATCCATTGCTGATCTGCGTTCCTCCCAGCTTGGTTGTTCCTTAGATTTATGCCAGGGAAATTCCTGGACGTCATATATTCTTGCTGTGATGATATGTTTTCCCAGTTGTTTTTTCCATTTTCAATCATGGTCCCCTTTTGCTTTTCCACCTGCGTCCGTTCCGCTAGTGGACACGGTCATGTATTTCTTTAATTCGCGCATGTTGCATGAACTGAACGAAAGAACGGAGAAGGAAAATTAGGCTTAATGACGAGATGGGGGATTGAGGCTCCTAGATTCCCCGGGGGGTTGAAACGAGGCTGGTGGCTTTCGATGTTTCGATGAATGAGATCTATAGAAAGTAAACGAGACATCCGGAACTCAATGGATTCATACTGGAGGTTTCTGCAGTCCAGTCTGGATGATCAAGATTGAATTTCCCTTGCAAGTCAGTAATTTCTAAAGTAGAGTATCCTTCATTGATTGATTCAATGACTGTCACCCATTCGCGATTGCCAGGCTGTAGAGCCCGT
>JSYV01000240.1:0-16780 GCA_000787455.1 Evansstolkia leycettana | reverse complement strand
GACCTTCTTTACGACATGCCGATTCAGCAGTTTTCGGTGGCATATTGGTGGTGGTTAAGCTGATGAGCATGGTCAGGAGGAATAGGGGATTTCGCTGGCTCGCTCGGTGTCGCGGCTCGCTCGGTGTCCGATTACGTTATACACCAATGATTATGTAAACGTCTATTTGCTGGATCACTCATCGTCGAAACACCAAAATAATACTGCAGCAGCCACCTCTTCTGATAGGACGTCAAACCCAGCTCGCCTATCAATTTATCCAGATACGGAAAAACTCGAAAAGAAGCACGTTTCCTTTCCTCCCATACGTCGTGACCCGCAATGATCGATTGGATCAAGAGGATCCGGGAATCGACTGCATACCTAAGCCGGAAACTGGAGTTTGTTGTATGTGGTCATTTATGCAGTTTCTTCACATATTGCTGCGGTCTCTGGCAGTTTCTCATTTCCATCAACGAAGGCAGTTGCCCAGATTGACTGGATTTCTGCCAGACAGAACATGTTGGTCGCGCTCGCAAAGGCGATGAATGCTATTGATGAGTCGGTCAGCGTTGCAATAAAGTTGAACAGTCGAAAGGCGTGTTGGTTTCAGAATTATCGTCAAGGTGTTTGGGCATCGTGAGTTGGTCTGCCAGCCAGGGGATTCTCCCCAGCGCTTTCTTCTTCGACTCTTCTTCCAGCCGGGCCCATTCGGCGACTTCATCTGGAGAATCATCAGTTGGACTGTGCGGAAGGCCAAGTTGACATGCTGCTCTTTCGAGAGGAATGGGAGCTTGTCGTAGAACCCAGTGCCGCATAGGATGGTATTAGCCTCTACCGAGGTGCTATCAGTAAGATAGATTGATTCGCCGTTTAGTCGATCAATGTCTGCGCGATATACATCCACGTTCAACGTTGTCTCATACCGCAACTTGACAATAAATTCCTAGGGTTAATTTTAGACCGAACTTACCCCAAATTGCTCTTCAACAGCTTAAACGACTCCTTCGCATCTGTCCGAGTGTCAAACCCGGCCGCCACAGCACCTCCCTTGGTGGCGCCATCGAACTTCCTCACGAAACCATCTGCCTGGGGCTTTTTTTGGCCTAAAAACTCTGAGAAAGCGATATCGGTCTAGTCCCTGGGAAACTGATACCCTGTACCACCCGCGTCGTGGTCATTTCTGTCAGGTTGCGGCATGGCCCGAATCCGTCAGCCTTCATGAAAGATCCCGGGCCCTTTCCAGATTCCCGAATAATCCAACTGACTTGTTTTCCTGCTTTGACAGCTTGGTAGACCATGTCAGCGGACGACTTGCCGCCGCCCAGGATGGCGACTTTCGTCATGTCGGGTTTCTCGAGCATTCGTGATCGGCCAGTTGAGCGTGTGTAAGATAGGTCCCTGAAAGGATTCTTCGCCTGGGAAATGTGGCATGTTCGATTCGGATGTCGTCCCAGATGCGACCATCACTTTGGTAGTCTTGAACACCATTGGTTCATCTGAGCCTGTTGTTGTGCAATGAACGTGCCAAATCCCGTCGCTCTTCTCTAGTCTCGTCACATTCGTGTTGAACTTGAAGCGCTCCCGCAACGGCTTGTCTGCATACGAATGACTATCGATATATTTCTCGAGATATTCAGCCATGTATTTGGCGTCATAAAGTCATTCTTGTCGAGGCCTTCGGGGGGAACCTCTAAGGGGACGTCCGAGAACCCGCCTAGGTGAGTACTGCCTTGGGATCTGAAGCCGTCATACACTCTGTCCATGGGTATGTTAAAATTCGAGTCATTTGCACAGTAGCTGCCATGTAAACATACCCGAGCTCCATACACCGCCCACCTGGCCATCACGTTCGATGACAGCAAGTCGGCAATCGGGATGGATGTCGAGATAGAATCGTGCCGCCACAACGCCAGATGTACCTCCTCCGATGACGATCAAGTCAAACACCTCTTCTGAAGACATTTTCTTCACAGCATCCGTTTGTGATGTTCTCAAGGACAGTCTGAATAAAATTACCTTCAGTAGCTGATGAATATGTAAACACCGAAAATTATGTCTACCGGGTTCAGAAACCTGGAGAACCAAACAGGGGAAAGTAATTTTATCTCTCTTATCCACTTCGAATAGTCGCCGAAGTTTTCACCGATTCATTTGATAGGGAGTGTCAATTACGATGATCGAGGAGGCCACCGACGAGATCGTCAACAAGCACTCAATCATACAGAGAGAACTATACCTTACGGAGGAGACTGAGACTCTGTTGAAAGCAGCTCAGCCTCCTTGCCTAGATGAAGAACAGATTCAGCAACTCCAAGCCTGGGAGAAAGAGCTCGCGCAGATCCCGATGCGGCTGTGGAAGCATAAGCAAGCGAGATGGAAAGGTGTTTAGCGAACGCCCAGATGGTGTTTACGCCAGACAATGGTGGAATGTCATCAAAAGACGTAAACCCTTCCATGAGAGCTGCCGTGCCGAATGCAAAGCGAAGAGAGGCTGTTGTGAGCGTGATTGTGGGTGTTGTGATAAAGTGCGCCGGACGCGAAATGGGAATAAACGCCACAATGAGACTGGTTTCGTGTCGCACTGTCCGATGGAATGAGGCTGCTGTATCCGGTATCGAGGAAGCCTGATACTGATGTCAATTGATCGGAGCTCGAAGAATGCTCCATTAGAATACCCAGGCTGAAACGAGGGGGAGACGACGCGAGATGGGGGACAAATTTGGTTCATTGATAATCAAGATACCTTGCTCTTGTCGATTCCATTTGTATTGTTTCTGCATACCATATCTGGGAATCTTTGGGCTCGCCGTGTGGATTAAGGTCGACGTCGTCATCATCATTCTCGACGACTCATAAACACAATAGCAAGCCCGAGCAGTAAGATAGAAAAGGGTTTCACTATCAAGAGTCTCCCTGGCCGTTAATGAACACTCGAGTCCAAGGAATGTCTTGGAGTTAGGTACTCAGTTGAACAGCCACTGAGACAACAGCGCAGAATATTGACCATCAGCACCGTTTGGAGTGCAGCCTTACGGATGATGTAAACGATATGCCTGATAATTCTCGACAATGGACTCACTATCCAAAAGAAAGATCCACTTGTCAGACCTGGTGATTGTTAACTATATGAACTCTCAGCTCTACGCGGAATGAGCAGGGAAGGAACGAAGCGAATGAACTGGGATGAAGCTCTATCTAGGACTCTATCTGGGAGGAGAGCTCTGAGGGAGAAGATTGGCGGTTTGGTCGCCCTGCGGAATATCTGGCCTGTGGCGATCTGGACCCGCTGCTGTTTAAGACCGAGAGCTGACAAGAAATTGATGTAGCCGGCAAAACTGATTCCTGCGCTTCAAACCAAAAGACATATGGCGGCAGTATTTCGATCACAACTCTGATTTCATTACTCTGAAGGTCTTCATTTTCTCGTAAGATTTCATCATTCTTCGCGCTTTAAACCTAATCTCGCCCTTGTCAATCTGCGGCATGGCGAACCTCCCCCGAACTTCGGCAGTAATCTCGTCGCAGCTCTCCTCGATTGCAATCCAGCGCAATGCCTTGATAACCCGTTTCCTCCATACGCCGTCCCGAAGATGTGCTGTGGCCCATCCAATTACCGCACATGGGCCTCCCCCGAAAGCTCCCAAACCTGCACCGGAATTCGGTGAGATCGCAGAGCAGCGAAACGAGCCACGAGAACCACCATCAACGAAACCAGCATCTTTGCTAAAGAAGCGGTTCTGGACGGATGTAAATGTCAAGAAGAAACCGGGTAAGATGACAAAATTCGCTGTAGAGGCATTTGCTTCGTTACAAAGCGGTTGCTAACACTGCCACTATAGAGGGAGATTATCAAGTTTTGCTAGATACTAGACCAGTTCGGACTCCATCAAAAGATATTTTATCCATTCCTCCGACGAAGCCTCATCTTGCACATGCAATTGCTTTGGAATGGGATGTCATGACATCTGCCCAGCAGGCCTTAAAGAACCATCTAATACCCTTAACCTCGCTCGCTGCCCGGGCCGCGGATATCGTTCGGGAAGACGCTCACGGACAAACAACAACCAGGGAACAGATCGTAAATACAGCGATGCGTTATCTAGATACAGATACTCTGCTCTGTTGGGTGCCGGAGCAGCGCGTCGACAGTGTTGAAGAGACAGGGGAAGGAGGCGAGAAGCGCGAATCTCTACGGGATATTCAGATGAGAGTTGCCAAGGATATAATCAGCTTTTTGTCGACGAGAGTCTGGCCAGGGGTCGAGATCAAGCCTGTCTTAGATGCAGACAGCATTTTGCCCATGTCGCAACCCCAGGCCACCAAAGATATAATCCGCGGATGGATTTCTGGATTGTTACCCCATGACTTGGCCGCTCTCGAACGAGGTATCCTTGCCTCAAAGAGTCTGCTGGTTGCAGTCAGGCTGGTTGTGGAGTGGAGTGAGAATTTCCGCGACGTTCAGTTGCCCGGTCCGAGGAAATTTGGCATCGAATACGCGGCCGAGGCGTCCAGTCTGGAAGTGAGGTGGCAGACTGATATGTGGGGTGAGGTTGAGGATACTCACGACGTCGACAAGGAAGACTTGAAGAGACAATTAGGTAGTGTCATTGTGGTTGTGAGCGGGGAGACGAAATGATCGACGTGGGCTGTATATCTGTACTATATAACTCCGCGATGGAACAACCTTGTACTCGCTGCCCCTGTACATATATATATGTTCGAAGAAGTTGTTCAAAACCAGACCAGGACTCAGCGAGCTACTCTCAATGAGACGAAACGGAGCTAAAGCGGTGTGAACACTCGAAGCCAATGCTGATAAAGAACGCAAACGCATACCCTTCTGCATTGTCTTAGTCATGTTCCAGCAAAATCATCCTCGAAGTATACTAGTAGTAGTACATAGGGTACGGAAAGGAAATTCGGATAGGATTGCTAGGGAACGAAATAGAGAGAAGGTATCTGCCGATTGACCTGGCGTGACCACTCTCTAGCGCGGACGACAGTAACAATATCTAGGTAGTAATGTCTGATTGATAGCTCCCTCTGGGAATTCGGAATGATGTCGTTCCTCAGGCCGCCAAGGCCTGGCACGAACGGTTAAGTGTCCCACCATTCCTCGAGGTACTACGGATCGCAAAGAGGATCCCCCAACCTTTTGCTGCCATTTGCAAACTTTCGCCCAGGTTCATCTGTGATGGTAACTAGTGGTGTTGCGCTATTATTGTCTTATCTCTTTCATTCCGCTGTTACGCTACAGTCGTCTATGCATACGTTACATAATTAACCGTGAGCGATGACGGAAAGGGGCGAAGGGTGAGTATCCCCTGCTGTTTGGAGCAGCAGCTGTTGTACCGTGGTTCGCATTGTCGAGGCCGCGCATTGCACTCTCTCCTTATATGGCCCATATGCTGTTCTGCTTCGATGATATACAGCTCTGAAGCATCTGCGCTTTCCGACACTCTGGCAGCATTGAGCTCGTCTTGATGGCCTGCGTCAACGGTTGCACCTTACTTCTCCCGAGGTCAACCTTGCTTGGGCTTTTTTATCTTAGCGAGACGTTGACAAGGGCTGATTAACTCGGACTGTTGCTAACATGCCGTTATCTCGCAGTCACAAACGCTCGAAGAGCGCTTTGGCACTTGCCATTCTGAATCGGGACAAATCGAAAGGAGAGGATAGGGAGGATGATTCTGCAGGTCGCGGTCGCGAGAACGGTTCCCCCGAATCTCCCACGTCGTCCCCGACAAGTGGCTCTTCTTTCCCTCCGTCTATGACGCATATGCGAAACAGCACTCGTCGGAAGATGCCCCAGGAAGTCAACTCTGCCGTGAATACGGCCGACGATAATCTCGAGACTGCTGGATCTGGCAGGAGTGGCGAGCCTGCCGGACGAATACCATCTTCTTCGCAGACGGAGGGTGGAAGCGTATCTCTGGAACAGTCCGTGCGGACCTTTCGCCTTTTCGAGATCTTACGAAGCGGCGACACGACTGCGATATCGAAAGCGATCAAGGAGAGCAAAGAGTCTCAGGGAACAAGTAATCCGTTGTTGGGGACAACCATCCTTCACCTGGCTATACAATGTGCTGAGCCGCAAGTCGTCGAATACATCTTGTCAGCAGGGGACGATCTTGATATCAATGCGCGCGATCGGGATGGAAATACACCTCTACATGTTGCTGCCCAGCTTGGGAGAGGGCAGTTAGTGCGGGAACTACTGAATCGGCCCACAGTCAACGATTCGATTGTCAACTACCGTGGCCAGACCGCGCTTGATATTGCGCGTACACCGGAAATCTTCCAGCAACTTCAGCTTGCTCGCTCTCTTTTCATTGACACCAAAACTCAGGAGATCAAAGCGCTTGTCGCCCAGGGCGATTACGACAAATTGGAGAAGGTCTTAGAAGAGCCTCGTGTGGAAGGACTCCTTGATGTCAACAGCTTGGAGTTGGTTACCGACCCTGCCACAGCCCAAACTGGGGGCACCTTGCTGCATGAAGGAGCAAGAAAGAAGGATACCAAGCTGATCCAAGTCTTACTGATGCATGGAGCTGACCCTTTCCGCCGTGATAAGAAAGGGAAACTGCCGCAAGATGTGACTAAGGATGACAAAACGCGGGCAATTGTTAAGAAATCGCCCGCAGCGGTCATTGCACAACGCGGTATTCAGGAAAAGGCGATTCTTGGAAACACGGCACAGGGTGGTGCTGCTCGACTCGCACCCGGCGAGACAGCTCTGGCTGGCAAGGATGCGCGCGAGATGAGAGGCTATCTGAAGAAATGGACCAACTACACAGGCGGATACAAGCTGCGGTGGTTTGTTCTCGAAGATGGCGTCTTGAGTTATTACAAGCACCAAGATGATGCGGGCTCTGCTTGTCGCGGCGCGATAAACATGAGAATCGCGAAGCTTCATATGGACTCACAGGATAAGACTCGGTTTGAGATTCACGGGAAATCGTCAGTCAAATACCACCTGAAGGCGAATCATGTTGTTGAGGCGAAACGCTGGTTCTGGGCTCTTAACAATGCCATCCAGTGGTCCAAGGATGAAGCCAAAGAAGAAGAGAAGATTCGGACTAGGAATGCTGAGGTGCTTCGTCAGGCAAAAATAGAGCAGATTGAGGGGCGTGCTGGAGAGAGCCCATCGGAATCGACAACACTTGTTAGCGCTAAAGGAACTGGTAAAGGGCTGGCTCCTCCAGCTTTTGGCATTCCCAATAGCAGTGCCACGAAATTAAGCACGTACGCGTCACGGACGACCCTGGATAGTGGCCCCGGGGATGAGGAAGGCTCTGTATACGGCTCCTATGAACAAAGTCTGGCACAGAATGAAGCGAACAGGATGGTGAGCCATGTGATGAGTGCGCCGGATATGGAGGGTGATGATGAGGATTACGGTGACTACGCGTCGAGCCGCGACATGCAACCCACTGATAAAGACGCTCTGAACATTACCGCCCAGTCTGCAAAACTTCAGCTTGACCTCCTGGCTAGCATTTCCTCTTCTCTGCAAGCCGAGAAGTCGAAGAATCCGAACATGACAATGGCCGATCCGGCAGTTGATCAGGCCCTGACAGCTTATGAGGGGGCAGTGAGCAGTCTCAGAGGCTTAGTGCAAAATCTGCTGAAGATCTCACGCGATCGTGATGCGTACTGGCAATACCGGCTCAACAAGGAAGCATATCTGCGTCAAATGTGGGAAGAAAGCATGGCTCGGGTTGCACAGGAGCACGAAGAATTGCAGTCCAAGATCGGCGAGTCAGAAGAAAAGCGCAAGAAGACCAAGCGAGCACTCAGGGAAGCATTAGAGAACGCATCTTCAAGCACTAGCTGTCAGCTCAGTGGTGACCCGTCCCGTGTCCAGATCTCCAGCGAAAATTCTAGTCCAGCGAACGGTGATGGATCGAAAGATTCCACAGGCCGCGCGGAAGGAGTCGAGGGAGAGCTGCAATCGCACAAGCTTACGCGTAAGAGATCCGTGCTGTCTCAGCTTAGCAGTATCTATGACTCTGAATCGGACGACGAGGAGTTCTTCGACGCTATTGACGCTGGTGAAATTGAAGTCAAGCATCTGAAAGCTGAGGTTGAGGATCAAAAACAAGCACCCAGAGACGAGACTGCTGAACTTCGGACAGCGAAATACTTGGAACTCACACTGTCCTTCAAGGGTTATGAGGATCCGATCAGAACGCGCCTCAAGATGGACTACGATAATAGACCCAAGATTTCATTATGGGTAAGTTTTCTACACTAGTACTCCGAGTCAGAATTCGTCGACTGACATTGCGTTTAGGGCATTCTCAAATCTATGATCGGTAAAGACATGACAAAGATGACCTTGCCTGTCTCTTTCAACGAACCGACTTCGTTGCTTCAGCGTGTTGCGGAAGATCTAGAATACGCAGATCTTCTTGACATTGCTGCAGACCGGTCGGATTCTCTAGAACGCTTGGTATACGTTGCCGCATATGCAGCAAGTGAGTATGCTTCAACAATCGGTCGTGTGGCGAAACCTTTCAATCCTCTGCTCGGTGAGACATTCGAGTACGTCAGACCCGACAAAGGCTACCGATTCTTCATTGAACAAGTCAGCCATCATCCGCCAATTGGCGCAGCTTGGGCTGAATCACCCAAGTGGGATTACTGGGTAAGCATAGTCCTATGAGATGGTGAGAGAAATTCGGTTGAGTTGATACTTACTTTTTCGCGCAGGGAGAATCGGCTCTTAAGTCAAAGTTCTACGGCAAGTCTTTCGACATCAATCTTCTCGGCACTTGGTTCTTGAGACTGCGTCCCGTAACAGGAGGCGAGGAACTTTATACCTGGAAGAAAGTAACATCATCCGTGATTGGCATCATCACCGGAAATCCTACGGTTGACAATTATGGTCTGATGGAAATCAAGAACTGGACTACGGGCGAGGTTTGCTACCTGGATTTCAAACCAAGAGGCTGGAAAGCATCGTCTGCGTACCATGTGACTGGTAAAGTGGTGGACCGCGAAGGCTGTCCCAAATGGAGCATTGGCGGTCGATGGAACGACAAGATCTATGCGCGCCATACGCCTGGGTTTGAGGCACAAGTGTCTGGCCAGGACCCCGAATCCTCCAAGACGTTCTTGGTATGGCAGAGCAATCCGCGGCCAAGCGGCATCCCATTCAATCTGACACCCTTTGTCATCACCCTGAATGCTCTTCCCGAAAAGCTAAGGGAGCATTTGCCGCCTACTGACACTAGGCTTCGGCCCGACCAACGTGCGATGGAAGACGGCGAATATGACTTTGCCGCCACCGAGAAGCACCGCGTGGAGGAGAAACAACGAGCCAAGAGACGAGAGAGAGAGCGAAAGGGTGAGGAGTACACACCCCGCTGGTTTACCAGGGCGAAGTGTCCGATTACAGGCGAGGAATATTGGGCACACACTGGAAATTACTGGAAGTGCAGGGAGATGCATGACTGGAGCAAGTGTGACGATATTTTCTGAACATATTCGTTGTATTTAATGATTGTTATCTGGCTTTGACGCTTGATCTTGTTCATATTTTGTTGTGTCTACAGTCATCCTTCCAGAGCATAGCGGCTTGTCGTCCCATATATGGTTTTTTCTAGTACCACCTCAAATGGTTCCTTACACTTACACTGATTTGATACGTTGATTGGACATGTATATGAATATGATATATATTTTGGTCGATTATCCATGATTCCGTGAAGTCTGGAACACATACAGTACTTGTCTGAGATCACGTGGTTGAAAGCGGGATTGTCGTCCAAGCTGCGAAAAGCTCAACAAATTTGGACACGACATCGAATTCCCGAACCCAGGAGATTTTCGCACAATGACCGGCGAGTACACCTGTGGCCGTTGCCTGCAGGTGCTCCGACAAGGAATCAAATCTCACAACTCTCAAGCTAGGCTCCGAATCTTCGCGAATCCCAGCCGGAGATACAATTCGTCTGTCCTTCAAGGCTTGAGCTCGCAGCGCAAGGGTCGTGTCACGCCGAAGAATATCCAAGAGCATGCCAATCGAGCGTCGCTGTCGTCTACTTCTAATAATGCGTTGTCCAGTTCCCAATCGTTCGTTCAGAGGGCCCTTTCTGGCTCAGCTGCCTCCTCAGATGAGACACGGGTTCTGCTGAAACCAAACAATCTATTCCATCCTTTCTCCAGATCGCCTGCGCCTGCCATTCGACAGCGAGCAGCGTTTATCAAGCAAAATGCATTTTGTCCGCATCCGAGCCACCGGCAAACCCGTCTCGCTGTCTCTCCTCATGATCCAGAATCGCGAAAGAGTCAAGCGTCGAGTATTCCGCCAGCTCATGCACACTTTGAGTGTCCTGACTGCGGGATCCCGATTTACTGTTCGGAGGAGCATTGGATGGATGATTTCGAGGCGCATCTGGAGGTTTGCGAAACACTTCGGCAGATCAATGAAGATGATCACGACTTGCATTCCGGGCGGTTTTTCCCGGAATTCACATATCCTGGTCCGCAAGATGACAACTTTGTTATCAACATGACAAACTGGGACACTTTTCTCTACACGCGAGAGTTTGAGGCGATCAACGATGATCGAAGCATGCGGCAGGTGACTAGGCTGCTCACATATCCGCTCACTATCGGCAGTGTGCTGCATGAATTGAGTCCTTACAGTATCCGCAAGGGAGGCAGAATGACAGTTGAAGGCCTCAAGAGCGTGAGCGGTACGGTTACTCTTAACTCTATTTTGGGGTGGAAATCATGCTGATACATGACACAGCTCTTCGATACACCTTGCATCCTCCAAAGACAGGAGAAGGAATCGATATCAAAGGCCTTCGCGTAAAAGCTCCTCCTGTGCGTATCTTCATCCTCGGAGCCCGTGCGGAATCTTCCCTGCCTCGTGAGGTCTGGCTCCAATTGACACATATGTTTCCACGCGCTATTCTGCACCTGATCTTCATCGGTCCCGAGAGCATGGCCAATCGAGACGCCGAGTTCCCACTCCCCGAGCGAACGCCCGAGAATCCCTTTGGAGCAATCGTCGAAGACCGACTAGGTGCACAGATGAAGATTTCGACGTATGTCGACTACTTCCACACGATGTACAAGGCGCAATACTTCCAGCCGTTCGACCCTTATTTCGACTGCTTCATGCTGTTCCATCCGGGTCTTGGCCATCCGGCGAGCTCCCACGAATGGGAGGAGACACTCCCCCAACTGCTGGAGACGAAAGTGCCCATTCTTTGCACGGGGTATACGCAGTGGGATATGGAAAGAGACATCAATTGGGTCCATGAGAAATGTGTGGGTGAATTCGACATTCTTCTCGAGCCCGGGGAGAACATTTTCCGCAGTTTGCGTTGGGACTTGAACGACCTCGATCCCCACGATATCTCCTGCGGAAATTGGGGGTTGTGGGCTTTCAGAGGAAAGAGGTATGTAGCTTGCATTTTTTTCATAGCCTCCTTTGTCTCTCAAATTGATCGCAGTTTTGCGTTGTGAGCATCGCACGCATTGGCTAACTTGACCATCCTCAATAGATACGAAGCCATGTACAAAGACTCTTAGACGGTCCAGTTAGAACCCGAAATTTGTATCATTATCTTTCTCAAACTGTACAGTTAATACGAATCATTCTGTTGAAAGTAGCTGCGGTTTGGCTCATGGGTACACTCTTCGTTATCACCCTCCCCTCGACTTCGATTTTCACCGTGTATTTCTATTTCTATCCCAATCTGATCGATCTCAATGAAAAACTTTTCCGCTCCAGGAGCAGACCCATAGTCAATTGGTGTTCATCTTGAGCATTTTGGTCCAGCACTTTCACCTTCTATCATGAGGCTGACGAGGAAGCATGGAAGACAGGAAAAGCCTAGGCTGGTTGTGAGGAAGACGTGAAGGTCATGATATCAGGGAATCCATTCACGCATCTGTACAGAACCAGCCTCTGACCAAGGCAACTGGTAGATGTACATCTACACATCCATGATGAATACAACTCATGATAAACTATGTACACCCATAGAATGAATGAAAGGTTTGTGTGAATCGTGAAATAAAAAGTGATAATCACCACTCAAAACTCAGTCCTCCTAATGTCTATACCTAGACAGCGAAGATTAAAAAAAGTTCGAGTGCTGAGAAAATCTTTATATATAAACCGCTGAGGAAAAACAAGATATTGACAGCATCTGGATGAAGATCGGGAAATCCCGTTACATCGGTGGAAAAAGCGGTCGAATAAAGTACGAAGACAGACATCCACAGCGATTGATGGATAGTTCGTCCCTCCGAGTGAAGGGGTCGCTGAGACATGTGCGCATTTTATATATGGAAGACCAGTCGAACTCTCTATCACTTCGCAACGGCGGCATGCCGTTCGGCTATATCCAACAACGCCCTATTCTCCAACGAACTCGAATTCGCGCGCGACCGCACATCAAGCGTCTCCCGCCTCTCAAAGCATAACAAACCCAGCGACAGCAACAACACCAGCAACCATGGCGCCGGAGATCTTCGTAAGGGAAGCCGCCGCGCCGGTATGAGTCGGCTGCGCGGGAGCGCTCGATGCCGTCAAAGTCGCGACGCTGGTGACCGTCGGGATGAAGGTGCTGGTACCGTTCCAGCCGCCGACGGAGGAAGACACGACACCGCCGGTACCCGTGGGGACGATGGAAGGCGAGGGAGTCGAAGACGTAGTGGCATGGGCGCTGACGACCTGGACGGTGATGGTGCGTGTAGCCTGAGATGCGGAAGTGGAGGCGCTATCGGCGGCGAGCGCGAACGGCGACAAGGCCGCGGTGAGGAAGAGGAGGGTCTTGCTGAATTGCATTTTGGATGTGAAGGGGTTGTTGTTGGGATGACTATTGGATCTGGGACAGAATAGCGCAGAATTGTATGCGAGGCGATTTTGTTGATGTCCGCTAATTTGGAGTATGGAATGGAAGCTTGAAGCAAAATTGTAATATATATTCTTGGATATGAGTCCAATGTAAAAGAGTGACAGACAGTGTGAGCCCGTAAAAGAACGAATGGATGGCTGATTGAAGCTGATGGAAAAGAGTGACAGTGACAGACAGGTCTTGTCTGTCAGAGATATAAGGGAGTGGCACGGCTACAATAAGCCAGGGAGATACAAGTGACAAGGTCTGAAACGGGACGGAGAGCACTGGAGCAGAATGAAGGCAAGCAGAGAAAAGTCCTTATATTCGACGTGGCGCCAAAGGAAGGGGAGGGCGTTTTTTCTGCGCATAAACTAAGGGGCGACTGTGTCACGGCACCTCACCTCAAGGTTTAACCGCGTCGCATTGTCAATTAGCGTCTGGCAGCGGGCTTCTCCATATGGAGGTACAAGTACTGTAGTCAATCACACTGTCTGGCTAGAATCGATTGGGCAGCGACGATCCTTTGATGCTTTTGCTCGTGGGCGAATCCTACAGCCGAAGAGCATTGTTCATGTCTGGTCAAATGGTTAGCAAGCATCAAGCAACGGCTTTCATTTCAGGAGAAGTTGGGTTGGAAATTTGAAAACCAACCAATCTACCCAAGCTTGGATCGCCGGTTCCTAGCTAAGAGATTAGCTCCAGGAACCATGGACGACATGGGAATAGGCCCCGAGTCACGGCGCCCTGAACCATGAGAGAGTCAGATTACAGTAATTATTCGCGACGGTCCGACAGAAAGCCGGGAAGGATCATGCCTTCAAGCCACAGCAACAAGAGGTTTGTTTAATGCCTCATCTCAGATGTTCACCCAGACAGCGATGAAATTGTTGTGCATTGCGAAGCGCGGAAGATTCAGGCCCTGCCCTTGTGATTCTGGGTGGCTTTGGCAAGTTGAAAACTTGATATTGGATGTATTCCCCGACGCTGAAGGGTTCGATTCTCCAGGAACCGGTGGAGAGGAGAAAGACTGTGTGGAGAGCGAAAGAAAGGGTCCATATTGCGCAGGAAAAGGAGTTGGAGAGGAAAGCGGTGGCTGCAAGGAATTCACAGTATATCGCAGAGACCCACCACGTTGTCCAGGCGATCATATACTAATCTGGAAAATGATACAGTACCAGAGTGAACTACAGACTGCAGAAGCTGATTTCATGGTCATATATCGCAGGTCAGCTGTAGCTCATGAGACAAGCGAATTTTTATCATGGAGCCAAACCTTTGCAAACGTTTGTACTGGGGTATACAATGATAGCCATAAGCAAACCAATCCAAAAAGCAATTGACTGTACAAGAAGAAATGATAAGAACGTTTTTGGTACAATTGCCGCCCAATAGCAATAGTATCTATAGCAGAAAGATAGAACATTGCCTTCCAACGCAGGGATATGGGTATCATATCTTCGCCAATCCTTCGACCAAAAAAGCCTCCTTCCCATTGTTCTATCATCACATTGAAGTCGCATTATCATCAACCACCAGAACACGGGGGTATGCAGGCCGCGTCCGGATCAAGAAAAAAGGAAAAAGCAATAGAACGTACATATTCGCGATCGATCCCTTTCGCTCTGGCAAAATCACAGAGCCCAAACTGCAGTCACGACAAGAGCAACCATAGCCCAATACCCGCTGGCATGGAGAATGGTAACGGCTGGTGCGGACGACACTGAAGGATCAGCAACGGTGGTACCATTCGGCAGAGTACCGTTGATATAGATCGTCTCGGTACCATTGACGTTGACGACCTTGACAACGCTGGAGTTGGTGGGCACGGTACCGTTGAAAAGAGACTGGTAGAACGTGCTATTGTTGTTGTCACCACATCCACACTCGGCATACTGCTCACACAGGCAAACAACAGGCATGGACTGGTTCTGATGCGTGGTTGGATTCACATATTGGTAGGGATGAGAGTAAGGGTACGCGTAGGCACCGTAGAGCCAAAGACCTGGGAAGAATGCCAAAGCACCGAGGGGTATGAGGAACGGCGTGATCCCCAGCGGCGACCGGGTGCCGGACGTATATGGAGTTGTCGAACCACCAGCGTAGTACGATCCGCCTCCATAGGCTGGACGTGTGCCAGAGCCACTTTGGGTTGCGCCTCCGGCATTGCTGGATGAGCTAGATTTGGCGGAATTCATTAGATCTCTGGCTTCCATC
Source organism: Evansstolkia leycettana (assembly GCA_000787455.1). Taxonomy (NCBI): domain Eukaryota; kingdom Fungi; phylum Ascomycota; class Eurotiomycetes; order Eurotiales; family Aspergillaceae; genus Evansstolkia; species Evansstolkia leycettana. The sequence continues at coordinate 1,715 of JSYV01000240.1, read as the reverse complement.
ACTGTCACCCTTGAAGAAATGCACAACACTCACCCTGTCCTTGATGACGACGATGAACTGCCGCTACTACCACTGCTGCTACTACCGCTGGAGCTCGATCCGCTGCTGCCACTGCGTCCACCGCTTCCACCGCCACTGCTGCTGCCTCCTCCTCCATGTCCGCCACCCCCGCCGCCTCTCCTTTTCTCCAAATCAGGATACTCGGAGATATCAGCCGCTACGGAGGCATCTCTCAAGGTGAGGTCGAATCGTGGAATCGAGAGAGATGTGGCGGCATTGGAGAGGAGCAAGACAAGTGCTGTTGTAAGTGCGATCTTCATGTTTCACGTAGAATGGTGTAAGTCACGGTTGCTGTCGAACAATTAGGGTTTCATGCGCCCAAGCGGGAAGACTATAGCAGTCATACGGTAATTAGTCTGCAAACGAATGATATAGACTATCCTTGCCTGATAATTCGCTTTTTGGACGGAGAAGTGACTTGTTTTGAATAATGCTGATGGATCGGATGCCGGTATGAGAAGGATACAAAGTTGGATCAGCAGAATAGAGGTGTGAGTGGTTAATCCCAATGATTAATGCAAAGAAGTCTCACTTCTTTCAGACCTCAACAGGGAAACTGCGATTCTTCCAACCGTTGGATACTCGACGGTGCTCTTCCGGGTAATATATGTGGATTTAATCCAGCAAAGACCCTTTCTGGGTGTGGCCAGGAATCTTTCTGATTAACCCAAGTGAGCCTTGCGGGAGGGGGATAGACAGATACGCGTTCATCGTGTTCGACGGAGACATGGGATGACATTATATGATTATCACGTTAGCGTTCTTGGCTCTTATTCATTAGAGGCGCTGCTGATCGTGGCAGTACCTTTTTAGCTTTCCACCAGAAGAATGTCAGGGTCTGTGATGAGGATGTGACCACTTCCAGCATTTCAGATCCAGCAAACAATGAACTCACGGAGAGGCGCAGCACTGAATGCCTGCCACCATATGCGCCTTTCTATTGCTCGGACTATTTTCCAGCAGCTCTTTGGCCCCATGGTTTAATATCACGCACTGCCTTCGAATGTTCGTTTCTCCACGATTCGGGCGCTGGGCAACAACAGAAGATCAGATCGGATTTACCGGCTAAAACACGACGCGTTTATCCACTCCTCTTCCATCAACATCTGCCATTATTCTGTCCTGTTGGATTGAATGGATGCTCTGATGTAGTGGATATCGGATAATTGGATCGTCTGTTTGACCGTCTTTCGAACGATTCTGTAGGCTCTTCTACTCAAACGACGGAGTGATTTCCGCATTACTTTCGATCGACTCATTTTAGCTCAGATGCGCAGCTTGTAGAGACGATGACAATTATTAAATAATTAACCATAGTATGACGAGATGCCGTCATTCCATGGATGATGAAGGCCATCCTGGTTTGACTGCGGCTCAGAGCACCCTGTATTGACGGCCTGAGCTTTCTCATTACAAGGAGACTCATAAATCATCATGCAAGGCTCATTTCTGTTTTCTATTGTCACAAGAAGAATATTCGATTACAGATTACAGGGTGATCTTCAAGCCCAAGATGAGGCTGCCATAGATAGACAGAAGCTTTGAAGCGCTAATGCCTTGTGTGTACCCAACCTTCACGAAATGTATGAAACCAAACCGGTAACGTAATCCACCACCGAGCTGGTCACACCACCGAGCTGGTCAGCCACAACACC
>JSYV01000239.1:0-69732 GCA_000787455.1 Evansstolkia leycettana | reverse complement strand
GGTGTCGGGGTTGCACGTAGTGCGACCCCGGCAGCTTAGGCGAGAGGGGTCGGTTAGCCTGTGATTTTGCTTGTTTGCGTTGGTGAGTCTCAAAGTACTCCGTATCGTTCAATGATACGCAGTAGTAGCTCTTGGATCATGGAGTCGAGTATCCTCAGTCAATATTTGGATAAGCTACCACATTAAGAAATTATTGAGATATTGAACACAGAATTGTCAGCGTATGTGAGGTTCTTTCAAATCTCAGTCTTGCTTTCAGACGGTTGCCTTCGCGATTTCTTACTGTGTCCTCTGTTGGCAAGGGGAGATGAAGTCATACCTCAGGCCCGAGGTTTAGGGAACCCCTGGACTTGGCATCGTTGTCTACCCTACAACCACTCGAGAGAGACGAGCACTCCAGCTCACCACGCCCTAAGCACCCGGCTGGTCTTGCGGAGTCGTCGTCGTCAGCAATGGATGGGTGGGTAGAATGAAATAACCAACCTTCCTTGATCAATTGGGCTGAAGAAATGCAGGTTTTCCACGGAGATCAGACGCTCCGCGTTTGAAAAACTCGCGGCGCTGTCAGCCAGAACATCTGCCGGTGACGAAGGCTCCGATATAGCTCGGCTCGCTGAAGAATATAAGCATCCTGAAAATCGCCCGAGTGGATTCATTGATGGAATCCTCAAAAGTCTTGCGCCTACCTCACGCCTTCCCATGGTTTGCTCTCCCATACATCTCTCGCCTTTAGCTTAACGCGCTATGTAATCAACGTAGAGCTGACTTCTGCAGGGCATCCGTGAGTTAGATGTTCTCCTGGCCCTGTGCAAAGCCTCTTCTTCAGTGACCAAATTGGAGCATGCTTCCCGACTGGCATCTCTGTTGTCCCAATACCTTCCTGAATCGCATAGCCAACTTTTCCGTTCTTCACCTTTCCTCCAAAGCATCAAGCCATCGCCCTGGGAAACTCTCACCTATAACCTCACGCTGACCCTGCTGTCACTGGGTGTAAGATTCCCTCAATTGCGCGAAGAAGTTCGAACGACTACAAGCGCATACCTGCGCAACTGTGCGGAAGCCGTTAGTGCCGTTACCCCTTTCCGAGGATCAGAAGACAAAACGGACCCATATGGCGGCCTACAAGAATCGCTTAGTATTTTGTCGATTGTGGTATCTCTTGTGGGCTTCTTGGAAGCATCAGCCGTCCACACCCATTTCTGGACCACCAGTGACAAACTGGAAATCGTTCAGAACCTGCGCACGGTGTTGTCAGAGGATTTTATGGTCGCAATTGAAACCGCCTCTTCTACCATCCGCAGTGTGAACATTTCAGGGATTACTCTCAAGGACTGGAAAAAGTATGCTCGACGGTATGCTGCCCACGGTCGGCCCTTGGGTGCTATGCTACTGCAGCAAGGTTTCATGCGCTTTGTTACAGCTTGCACTGCCTCTCTCGTTGTTGGTTCGCAGTATCTCTCCGGAGATGAACTTCTCGACGAGTATATGAACGGGGTGGGAATCGCGAGAGGAAACGACGACGCAGACTTTCCTCTCGTTGAGTGCATAACGGACATCATCACTGACATGATTCACTTGTTGGATGACGGGTCGGACTATCTGCAACTTGGATCGCCATGTCAGCAGCAACTTGCTTTCTCCGTAAAGGCGCTTTGCCTAATTGGATTCCTCAATTGCGTCATTCTGGACGACGAGACAGCAAGCGTGGATGTGCTGTTCTCTTGGCTAGAGGACACGCTGGCAGATCCCATTCAAATGGCATGCGTTGAATTGGGTACGGTCACGCTGAAAAGCATAGCAGTCGTTGCTCGGATGGCTCCAAGTAACGCATCGAGCGGTAGCCGGTCTCTCTCGAGATTCATTGTCAAAGGGGGAGGGCCGACAGGATCCATCATAGCTATGGCTGCACGAAGCCTGGCTAAAGTTCTTGCTATCCTCTCTCAAGATGCAGTAATCACAACACTCTATTCGCTGGGGAATGTTTTGAGCCCAATGACCAGCACCGAGAGACATAATCAGAATCAATTGACTACCGATACAAGTGGACACGCAAACGGTCTTGCGCCATATACACAAGCAAGAAACGGAAGCATGGTTTCTTTCTCCATGAATGGCGAAGAAGATAACATAACTCATGCAAACATTATCCATGCCATCGTGACCATCGCTACCAGCAGCCATGATGAAAAGATCAGTGCGTTGGCCCAGTCTATGCTCCTCCAAAAGATAGGTAAGGCCAATGCCATAGTGGACGCCTGTATCATTCGGGAGACAGCCGAACTGGCTTTGAGCATTGGTCCGGCCGAGTTCCAGCTGCTTCTCAAATTTTATGATCGCGTTCACCTCGGTGGATCAGCCGGAGGTAATAACATGATCTCAGACGCAGTCCAGGACGCAATGATCTATCTGTCTGTGAACCTGAGAAAAGATTCACCACTTCACAAGATCTACATGATGCATCTCCTCGAAAGCATCGTAAATAAGGGAGACGCGACTAACCTTGACAACGATAGGCAACGAGAGGTCGTACTGACACCCCACGAGATCAGTCCTCTTCTTAAACCTTTGGCTTTACTTGTTTCCTCCAAGGCTGGAGGCAAAGCAACCTGCTCGGAAATTGAAACTTTTGACGAAGACGTGTCCTCTCTGTTCCGCGATGCCTGGTTCAATATCGCCATCCATGGAATATCAATCAATTCGAAAGTTGCTCAGAGCCATTTTCAAGAGCTGCGCTTGCTCGCAAGTTGCTCTCCACCACTAGTGGCCGAAGATCGTATTGAAGGGTTAGAGAGTGACATTGAGTTGAACACGATCCTTAGGCGGGGAATGAGTCCACAGCGTGTTGCGGAGCAGAAAAGGGTTTTGATTGCGGAGCTTCCCAATCGCGAGTCAGATATCAAGCGCTTGAATTATCCCAAGGCAGTCTTCCTTAACGCAGCGCTGTTGGTTGAAACTCTTCGCTCGTCATCAGGTAACTGCACGAAAGTTCTTAACTATTTCCTCGACCCGGCATTGGCCACTGCTGAAATGGCCAGTTGTATGAGTGCCATCGCAGAGAAGGTCGTCGGTTTCTATCTATCCATGACTTTATCGGGAAAGCATGAAGAGTTCTCAGCCGCTTATTTGTCGAAGCAACTGGCAGAATTCTTTGTCGCCTGCTGCCATCGCATCGAAAGGGTGCAGAATGTTGCCATGTTCTGTGCAACAAAGATAATAAATGAGTGTCCCTCTGCGCTCTGCGAGAAGCATTCCCTCTTTGCTTTACTCGAGCTTCTGACTGTTATGTGGTCATCTTGTCTCGAAGGAGAGCTCGATGAATTCGGCTGGAAGCCTTCCTTCATCTCTCCCAGGGGTATCGTGACAGTCGACTTACCAGACAACTACAATTTCAGGAAAAGGACACTGAATTTGATTCTTCAGCGGGCTAGAGTATGGGTACCTATGGTAATGAACATCGCACCATTGGATGTAAAGGGCCTTCTTCAGGTACGTTATCCGCCGTAATTTCATGGTTTGCAGTCTAACGGGATGCAGACGTACCTTTCTGAGTACGAAGATGATGGTGCTTATGGTCACATCTCACTGGGATGTTCGTTCGCCTTGGAAATGGGCTCTCTCATTCCGCAGAGTGATCAGCGTCTCGGTAAGTTATATGTACTGACAGTGTCCTGTTCTTCGTCCTAAGTCCTGTCCCAGGTTCGATTGAAAGTCGGGGAGATAACACGATAAATGTCGCGTCCGACTTCATTGCTCAATATACCACCCGCCAGAAATACCGCTTCCCTGATGCGACTTTGACCGACGGCTTGGAGCCAGGTTTACTCATGGAAAATGGTTAGTATAGTGTCATCCTCTGCGGTCATCGCCATCCACCTCGCATTTATTCTAATTCGTCGTTATAGGCAATAAATTTGTTTCGATTTGCGCTCCTTTGCCAGAGGCCTTTGAAGACGTGGCATGTTTATTATCCCATCTGCATGAACAGCAATTCAAGGGTAAAGTTGTGCCCATCACACAAGTCCGAGATGCATTACGAAGAGCAGCAGCGCTTCTCTGCAGCAGCAAGGAGATCTATCCCCCATTGCTCCATTACATCGTCGATTTGCCCTTTCTCTTATTCACGAAAGAGTCGATAAAACTTGGTATCTCTATCTGGCTTGGAATAATACATGAGAATCCGAGGACAGAACCGAGAATTCTGGTAGAAGTAGCAGAAGCTTGGGAGAGAACAGTTAAGCGCAGAAAAGGATTGTTCGACCCCTCACTGGAGTGAGTTCACCCTCATATCCTTCAGGGATCGGTCCTAACGGAAGCAGGTATTCGGACCCGATGTTCACGAAGATTGAACTTCTGCCGACGGACAAAGCTTTACTGCTCAAAAAACAGCAAAGAGCCCATAACATCCTTTCGCCGCATTTCCGCCTTCTGCAGTTCTTCGAGAGTCATTTCAATGCCATTCGATTGGCCAACATACAGAATCAACGTTTGTTCTATCGCCTGATCGGAAGTACCGTTGAGGGCTTGCTGAGAACCAGTGGCCACCCGTTGGCCAGGGAGATCCACTTCCGTATCGTTCTGTTTGGTTTGAAGATCCTGAAATACTCCACGATTCAGAGCAAGAACGCTCTTTGGAAACTTAAAGACCGGGTCCTTTCAGCTGCCTTGAGTTGGTTCAAGCATCCGCCAAGGTATGTCATTCTTTCTCCATGGTGTCTGGACGGCTAGCTGAACGTATACCTTCCAAGGTGGTCTTTTGGAGGCAATCGGATACAGATAAAAGCCGAGGACAAAATCCTCGGGGATGTGGCTACTGCTTTGACCAGTGTTTCTGGCATAGCGCCGTACAGTCAGGGAGCTCGCAAATCGTTACAGGCAAAGCAAGACCTGCTTCATATATTCCTGGACAACGAGAGAGCGCGCCTTAGAGTGTGGCTGTCGCCTCTGGAGAACGATCGCAAACATCACGCATCGCCAACTCCTGGAAGCAAAAATCATTTAGAGGTTTGTTTGTATGCTCGCTGATTGCCAACTTTTCCTAATGTATGATACAGGAATGTACATCTCTATTGCGTCTTGCTTGGGCAGAGAGCCCAGGTCTAGCTATCCAGCTCGCAGCAAGATTCCCGTCGGCGAAATTGAACAACGATATTCGCTGGCTTCTACTCAATTTCCCGGAAAGAGCACTCGATGAGCCTGACGGCCTGGAGATCCTTTTCGGTCCAGAGTTACCTGCTGATGTCTCTTTCCAGTTGAAGGTTTGTAGGACATCGATTAGTTTGTATTCAATAGCCTTTGCTGACCGTAGACAGTACCTCTTGTATTGGGCTCCTGTCAACCCTATCGAAGCCCTTACGTACTTCTTACCCGCGTATGGCAACCATCCATTTATCTTGCAGTATGCAATGCGAGCTTTGGAAAGTCATTCTTTGGACGTGCGCTTCTATTTTGTTCCGCAGCTTGTTCAAGCATTGAGATACGACGCTTTGGGATATGTTGAACGCTACATTCTCGAGACAGCCAAACTGTCGCAATTATTTGCACACCAGGTCATATGGAATATGAAGGCGAATTCTTATAAGGATGAGGATTCGCAAGTTGTAAGTCATCTATGCATTCGCAAAGTTTCTTTCTGATAATGCTGACGGACGGCAGCCCGATCCACTCAAGCCAACGTTAGACCGGTTTATGGATACCTTAATATCGAGCTTCTCCAACGAGGAGCGTGACTTCTACGAGAGGGAATTTTCGTTCTTCAACGAAATCACGGGAGTTTCCGGCAAACTACGTCCGTATATCAAAAAGAGCAAAGCCGAGAAGAAGGAGAAGATCGAGGAAGAACTACGGAAGATCAAGGTGGAGGTAGGGGTTTATCTACCAAGCAACCCCGACGGCGTTGTTGTTGGGATAGATCGCAAGTCTGGAAAACCTCTGCAGAGTCATGCAAAGGCGCCGTATATGGCGACTTTCAGAATTCAGAAGACCAGAGCGCGATGGGAGGGAAGCCCTGCGGTCAGTAGCTCTACTGCCCTTGCATCGAGGCAACGACCTGGCTTGACAGGTCCTCAGAGCTCTTCTGCATCGGAGTCAAATGTGGAGACCTATGAAGTTTGGCAATCAGCGATCTTCAAAGTTGGTGACGATTGCCGTCAAGACATGCTGGCCTTGCAGATGATTGCTGCCTTCCGAAGCATCTTTGCCAGCGTGGGACTTGATGTATGGGTGTTCCCATACCGAGTTACTTCAACGGCGCCTGGTTGCGGTGTTATCGACGTTCTTCCCAATTCCATTTCTCGTGACATGCTTGGCCGTGAAGCCGTGAATGGACTTTACGACTACTTCGTGTCCAAATATGGAGGGGAAGACTCGATCAGGTTTCAAGAAGCTCGCACCAACTTCGTCAAGAGTATGGCCGCGTATTCGGTGATATCCTACCTGCTACAGTTCAAAGATCGGCACAATGGGAACATTATGATCGATGACGCTGGTCACATCATACATATCGACTTCGGGTTCTGCTTCGATATCGCTCCGGGAGGCGTACGTTTTGAACGTGCACCGTTCAAACTGACATCTGAGATGGTCGCTGTGATGAGCGGCACCAGCCATCATCATGGACACGCATCTGGTGGCTCTGGAGGGAACTCTCACAACCCAACCAACACGCAGCCTTATCGCTGGTTCGAGTCCTTGGTCGTCAAGGCGTTCCTCGCTTCACGGCCATACAGTAACAAATTGGCACATATTGTGTCGTTGATGCTTGACAGCGGACTGCCGTGTTTCAAGCCAGACACATTGAAGAATTTCCGTGATCGGTTCGTCCTTGACAAGAGCGAGAGGGAAGCAGCCGATTACATGCGGGACCTCATCCGCAAATCGTACATGAGTTTCTCGACCAAAGGGTACGACCAGTTTCAGCTTATGACGAATGGCATCCCCTACTAAGCTGGGACCGACTGGTCACACTTCGAGGACCCAAGGGTCGGGAACATTCGACATGTCAAGATCCAATGCCGGTGTGATGGATGATAAAGTTCAGCCTGCCAAACTCTGCTAAAGCGGCCACCTCTTAGTTTTTAGCTGAGAAGATCCTAGATACAATGCTATTTACCACTGATCTTTCCCCCCACGAATGGAATAGGGGCACAGTCATTATTATGTCGAAGACGAATCTGACATAGTACCCGCGTAAGGCTTCTTCCATGATGTCGCGTGGCAGCTGTTCTGGTGACGTCATGGCCCGCTCTGCTCTTTTCAGCTCTGGAGCCTTCTTCGACCGGCATCAGAAATCTGCGGGAGGAAGACAACAGGGCCTCCCTACCTACGCAGACACTATGGGGAATTGTGTATGGATCATCCGCCTTTTGGACACTATTCTGCTAACAGCGGCTTTTGCACAGTCTCCAAAGAGAGGAGAAGTTGACACATCGTCATTGCATCCTCTTGACGTATTCCCAGGCCACACCATACCAGTAAGGAAGGAGAACAACTTATGAATGATTTGATGATAAAGTCTAGAAGACCGAATCCAGATGTTCACCGGATTCACATTACTCGACCTTGGTTCACGACGCCCCCCCGGACGGGCAATCGACTGCTGCGATGAAACCAACAGACGCCTTCGTCTGGCTCCTGGAATCATTGTCGTCATTTCTGAAGTCCATGTGTCACCTGTCTCCTCGCGGTTTTGCCGACCCAGAGTTGACTTAGTCGGATTTTTCTGTGTTCTTCTGTCCTGAAACACATATAATGCTGTAGCTGCCGAACGATCCAATTCTTGTGTACAGTGTGTTCAACCACGTGTTCTTACGGTTGTCCTTAGGCCACAAGCCTCCAAAAAGATCTAAGCTTCTCTAGGACCTCCTCGCTTTGACTAGAAATCATCGAGAATGAACTTCCTAAAGTCCAGAAGGCGGGATCAGCATCCCATGGACCTCAACCAAGGGGAGCATTCGCCAACATTGATGGACAAAGAGAAGATGACTGGACATGTTGTTGATACTCACGTGCCTTTTGTGACATGGCGGTCATTATTCTTGGGAGCTTTTGTCTCCCTTGGAGGCATGATTTTTGGCTATGACACCGGTCAAATCTCTGGATTCTTGGCGATGAAGAATTATCAGAAACGCTATGGTCAGCTCCAATCCGATGGAACCTACGCTTTCAGCAACGTCCGCTCAGGTCTCATTGTGTCGATGGTGCGTCGTATCGCGAGAACTTCCTTTTAGACTTCACAGATCAAGAACGTCTTACTGACCGTTGACTGTTACGTTCTAGCTGTCCATTGGTACCTTGACAGGAGCATTGTTGGCGGGTCCTGTCGCTGATCGCATCGGACGCAAGTGGTCAATCGCCTTTTGGTGTGTGATTCTCAACGTCGGCCTGATCGTCCAGATCTCGTCGCCTACTGGGAAATGGTACCAAGTTATGGTTGGCCGGCTTATTACTGGATTCGGAGTGGGATCCCTGAGTCTCTTGGTGCCTATGTATCAGGGCGAGGCGGCACCTCGACAGATTCGTGGTGCCATGATCTGGTAAGTGGTTTGCAAAGTGGTCGGTTTGATCTAGCATCCTCCTGTATCTGATGTGAGTCTCGCGACTGCCAGTTCATATCAACTCTTTATTACTCTGGGGATCTTTGTGGCGTATTGCATCAACTACGGCACCGAGAGTATCTCCAATTCTGCGTCGTGGCGGATTCCACTCGGCATCACCTTTCTCTGGGTTCTCCTTCTGGGGATTGGGATCTTGTTCTTCCCAGAGAGCCCTCGTTATAACTACCGTCATGGACGTATTGATCAAGCCAGGAATACCATGTCTAAGCTCTACGGAGTGCCTGAGAATCATAGAGTGATAGTCGAAGAATTAAGGGAGATCAAGGAGCAACTTGAGGCTGAGCAGGCAAGCCCCGGGGGCTGGCTCGGCTGGATGGAGATGTTTCAAGGTCCTCGGATGCGCTATCGAATCATCCTCGGTGTCGGTCTTCAGGCATTGCAGCAGCTGACAGGGGCGAATTACTTCTTCTACTATGGAACAATTGTATTCAACGGCGCCGGCATCACCAATACATTTATTACGCAAATGATTCTTGGTGGCGTCAATTTCGGCACGACCTTTGGCGGTTTGTATGTCATTGAGCATTTTGGTCGGCGCAAATCGCTCATCACAGGTGGAATCTGGATGTTTGTCTGCTTCTTGGTCTTTGCATCTGCTGGCCATTTCTCCCTCAATGTTCAGGACCCACCCGCAACCCCCGGGGCAGGAAAGGCCATGGTGGTGTTTGCTTGCCTGTTCATCACCGGTTTTGCAATGACATGGGGTCCCATGGTCTGGGCCATTGTTGCCGAGCTCTACCCTACGCGGTACCGCGCCAGAGCCATGGCACTGGCGACCGCTTCTAACTGGCTATGGAATTTCCTGATCAGCTTCTTCACTCCGTTCATCACGAGCGCCATTGATTTTGAGTATGGCTACGTCTTCGCGGGTTGTCTGTTCGTTGCCGTGCTGGTGGTGTACTTCTGCGTGCTCGAGGGTAAGGGCAAGACGCTCGAAGAAATGGACATGATGTATATCTTGAGAGTACCGCCTTGGAAGAGCAGCAAGTGGGTGCCTCCACCTCCCGAAGAACGCGTCACTACTGGACACGTCCTTGATCAGAGGATGGCCCGGCAAATGGAGGAGGAGGAACGGGAGGCCGGCAGCAAGCAACGCCCACTGAATTTGGAGAACGTCCAGAATGGGGAGAGCGCTGGTGCGTCTTCATCTCGTGGATAAGAGGGATCGACCCTCAGTTCGGTAGCCGAACTGGTCCTCTGAATGATGTTACCTATATGGATGGCATACGCTTGCTCTCCCAGATTCTCCTTGGCTTTTCTTATTCAACCTCATTTCTTTTTTCTTTCGAATCTTCTCTCATACGATCTTATGCTCTTCAGATGCTCTTGGCTCTTACATGCATATGTATATGTCGTGTACAACAGTTTGAAAGATTGCAAATAGCTGAACAATGTTACGCTTTGGATCCTGTCAGTGTAATGTAGACCAGCCAATGGGAACAATAAGGGTGAAAATGGTAATCCATTGCAAAGTAGCAATAGTTGACGCTAGAATGATCCTTGACTGCCTTTCTGGCTATATCATAGCTTTAAATACTCGTGACCAGTGCATAAAAATCAGTTATATTCATTCAAATTGAATTGAGAGGCGAACAATCCCCATACTGCAAGACCTCTGAAGTGTATTTCCATTGACATACAGACGTAAGTTTAGATTTGAATTCCCTTTCAATTCTCCTTCGCCAGATGATCAATTTGGCTCGACTCCCCATGAAATCTCTCGCTATTCAACGGTCTGACCAGCAGTGTCCCATTTTCGAATAGGAAAAATTAATTGCCGGGTCCTCAACAACACCATCATGACGGCATTGAGTAAATCCGAGAAGAAGGCAATGGAAGAGAAAGACAAACGATATACTGAAGCCGGAAACATGGTAACATGAGAGAAAAGGACGAATCAAATCAATGATCGGAAACGTAACCCCGAAAGCAGCGTAAGAAGAGTTGGACTTCCCTCCTGCAAGCACCTCATGCAAACGAGGAGAGGCTCAAAGCCGCCACGATCTCGACGGTTTCATCACATGACTTGGAATCGAAGCGGATAAATGTCCACATATAGATGATGCAAGTGCAGTCTCAGGGTGGTGAGCTCAAGTACCCATCATGGGTAAAGATGTGATAAGACATAATTGGTACCACAGCATCCCCTCTTAAAAGAGTTTAAAAAAAATCGGACTTGTCTGAAAAGACAGGCTACCGTTTGCCGTAAATGTGGAATGGCAGCCTCCAGAAGCTCGATCTCAGGACCTTGGCGAATGATAATACATATATCGAATGATAATGTTTCCCTTCGCAGCGTACCTCTCCGTCAGTTTCGTTTTAGCTCAAGAAGTGCTAGCAATCAGCTGTCATTTGTTCCCGACATTAAGACGGAGACGTGAAGCCATAAACGCCGTCAAGCCGCTTCATCTGACGTAAAACGCGCAGAGCACCTCTCACAAGAACGTCTCATCAAATTAGGAAAGTTCCCATTCTTGGGAGGATGTTGGAAGATTGGAAGCAGGGATTGCGGAGGATGTGATGAGAGGGTGACAAAAGAAATGGACGTTTGCGTGCCTAGTCCATGAAGTCTCCCCTCAAGATTTTCTCCTGGAAGAAATCCGGCTTATTCTGCTTTGGCTGCTTGGGGATTTCCCGAGCCGGCTGTTCCATCACGGCGACGGAGGCAGCACGTTGGTGGTAGCCATGCTGGCTAGCAGCGTATGGCTGCTGATTTTGCGGCACCGGTGGAGAAACACCCCCGAGAGATGGAGCACGCTCGGCCCGAGACCGCAGAGCTTCGGACCAGTTGAAGCCTTCGCCTAAGGACCGCCAAGACGGGTTAGATCTATCGTTCTGAGGAATGACTTTATTTGTACTTGCAGCTGACCCCGCGGCATTGTGGATGGTAGAAGGGGCGGCCGAGGATGCGGTTCGGCGCCCTCCCGCCATCGAGGTAATACCAGGAGGGGGATATCTACCATTGCCTACGCTTCCACCACGAACCTCACGCAGCGCCTGGGCGCCAAACGAGACACGCCGTGCAAAGGGGGAACTTGGTGTAGCACTGGGCGGGATATTCTCGGTGTCTTCTGCGACCGCCTCCTCGAAATTCGAGCCCACGGAGCTCGATAGGCTGCCGCGTCGGAAGATCCGGCTTCCAAAGGGAGAAGTCTGGGTGGGCGATCCAGACAGTCCAAGTGTGGTGATAGACAGTCTCCGTGGCGGGTTTGATGGCGGGTTCGCTGCAGTGCTGGCCGTCGGATGGCCGGTGGAACTGCCAGGCTTCGATAGCAAATCCGAGAAAGAGAAGCCCGCACTCAAGGAGCCTCGACGGCGTTGTGCAGACGATGGTAGAGAAATCGGTGAACTGGATCGATCGTCGGACATATCGAAGTACAGAAGACTTCACTCAATATTCCGTCTAGAACACAAGATCTCGTATGAAAGGTACGGGAAGTATCCCGGACGTGGTACAATCGAATAAGGGCAAGTCTTGGACGGACAAGCCGTCCTTCCCTTAAGAGCCGAGCAAGTGTGGTGTGACAGAGAGAAAAGGTCCGGGATCCGGAGAATAGGGGGTTTATGGATCTGACAAGTTCCTAGTTGCGATGCTGTTGGTTTTAATTATCGCATGTGACGTCAAGAAGGCAACTGGCAAGGGACGGAATCAGGGACGAGCTGTGCTGTGATGGTTGAACGGCAGTCAGTGCATGTGCCATCTGGGGAGGCGCCCCTCTTGCAATGCATTTGGAAAAGACAAGCCACAAGAGACACGATTTAACAGAACGATGTCGCTTGGGGCGATAATAGAAACCAGATCACCGACCCAGCGAGCAAGAATGATTTGAGCAGAGGTGACAAGGAGGAGTAGGCACTCACTGATCGGACGATGTTTATCAGAGTTGGGTGAAGGAGAGCATATTTTGTCGCAGGTAAGCAAATCCGATAAGAATTGACGTAGAAGACGTGTGAGAAGAGAGCTGTGGGATGGGATGGGAAGATGTGTGGGAGGGCGAGAAATAAGTGAGATCTGGGAGAGAGAAAAGTGGAGAGCAGCAGCAGCAGCGAGATGATTGCTTGTGTGTATCCTGTAAGGTAGTAGGAGGAACAGCAGCTTCTTCCGTAGCTTTGAACCCGAGTCGTATGTCGAATTAGCTTAATTAACTCTGTTACCCCACAATCATTCCAAGCAGAACCTCAGGAAAATGCGTCGAGTCTAGACGCATCAGGTCTAGCGAAGTGACCTCTGATGGATCCGGGGATCCCGCTATCATCAATCAAATCGAGAGCCTGAGCTGGATTAGACATTACCTTAGGCCAATTAAGTTATCTTAGGGAGAGGCTTACCAACTTGCTACAGACCTCCATCTCTCATTCAAAGCACCTTGGTACGACAGGATATGATGGCGCTAATTCCATCCCCCCGATGGAACTCCATCTGCGACACATACCAGCGGTGCTCTCACCACACCTACAGTGCACCTCAGAAGTAGCATGCATGCCTTGCTGGGAAATACGTATATATTATCCTATACATGTCGATCTTCTCTGGTATGTTTGATTGTCACTCTCTGCAACAGTACTGGATCGCCTGGAGGCGAAATGATAGGAGCCGACGGGTTCTGGGAATCCCGAATACAAATCCCCCGTTGGTTCCCATTCTCCACTGATCGTCCAATCCGATGGTCCGCGATGTCTTCCAGTCAGGACAACTGGAGATCGCAGTATGTACCGTACCTCTCCCCGCACATCCTTCTTGCACTGCAATCTTGGTGTGACCTCAAGGGTCTTTTTTCCGTGCGTGTTTCTCAGGGCGTGCTCGAACCCTCTTTCAACTGCCGCTGTCTTCGATAAAGACATTTTCTGCTTTTTCTTAAGTATCGCTGCCTGGGAACGAGACCTTGTCGAAGGAGTGTCGGAATTGCTCTTTTCTCTGTCATCTGGAAAAGTGCACTCGGTGTAGGAAAATATACAGGAGAATTGGTTTGCTGGCAGAGAGTTCACTTTCCATAGACAGACTTGACTGTTGATGTCTGACAAGCTGAGAGCATTTCAGGGTAATCCTGTGCAGATGAGTTCAAAAGTGTGGCTCGAACAATGCAGACTCTTCTCCAACGCAATAATAATGCATTTCCATACAATCTAAATGTGACCGATTCTATCATTACAGCCTCGAAATGTCGTGATGGTGACCATCCATGCATAAGGGTATCTCTGCGCAAGAAACAAAGACGACGAAAGCAATCAGTAAAGAAGCAACATCCAGCGAAAGATCATGAGAGGCCGGATCAACCGCGTCGGAACATGGCTTCAGATACATGGACTTCGAAATCTCAAATTGCGTTTGAACGGAGTGCGGCAGAAAGAACCGAAAGAAATGAAAAAAAGAGCGAGAGGCTGACAAGCAAAGAAGTAACTAATCAACTTAAATAAATGCAGATGAAATCTCTGTTGCCCAAAGTCGCCGGAAAACTAGCACATAATCATGTTCGCGTGCGTCATTATTCAACAGCAAGTACAGTAACAAGTGCTTTTGGCTTTGCTTTTGTTCATAACCCGACAGAAAATACACAATGTTCATATAGTCTTACCCGTTGATAGTTGATAGTTGATGGTGTCACTGTATTATTTCATTTTTCCATACCCCTTCCTTGTTCCAGACATGCCTTGCAAGCTCTCCATTTCTGCCAGCAGCAAAAGGAGTCAAACGGCGCAACGGCGATGCTTCATACATGCCTGCGAGGGTGGGCGGCAAAGTATGCATATATGCAGGAGGAGCGCTGCGACCAGTTTCAGTACGGTGCTTGTGGGGGTTGGTACCCCTGCAGCTGGCTTCCTGCCGATGGCAATGTTCGAATGGACTGTCCGGATGGCTGGGTGTGGAATAATCGGATGAGTCTTCTTCCAACATTTGGCTCGATCTCGGTGCCATCGCGTGCGATCTTCACCTCTCTATTTGCATTCCAAGGATTGCGTAGACCGCGGGTGCGATAGAAAGGGACACTCTCAGTCGAAAGCCATTCGATTCGAAACGGTTTTCCGAAGGATTGGCTTCCGACGCCTGGCGTTTCTTCTGCTGTGGTATCATAATTCTGCTCGCTTTTCGTATCATCGTCTCCCTCTTCGGAGTCGGCTTCCCAAAATATGGTCCCTCTGGCCGGGTCGTCGATGACCCTTCCTCTGGGTGCTGTAGAGCTTGCCTCCGTCTTAGTTATGTTCAATTTTCCTGAATCTTCGTCGATAAGATCGGGTCGCGGTGGCATCTCTAACGCTAAACCCTCGTCTTCGCTGATAGGAGATATCATTCGTGCATACCCAAAGTATTCACCGGACTTATTTGCAGAGAAGATTAAATAAACATTATCTGTGGTCTAGGGCCGGTCAACACTCCCATCCAATACTTTCGAAATCTGAGATGCGCAATGAGGAATGAACTTACCTCGTAGGCATGGTTCAAGTTGGCTTCGTTACGGGTTTGCGTCGCCCAAATTCCACTCTGACGGCTCAGTTCAAGATCTTCGACCGTCAGGCTTTTGACAATGAAGTATCTGTCTGTCGCCCTAGACGTATCCGATCGTGCCGAAACTGCTGGGGCTGTCTCCTCCACACCGTCTGGCTCCTTGTCACCAGTAGAAGGCTTAAAGTCATCTTCGATGTCGGCAGCTGAGGTAGCCACGGAGCTCGACGGAGCTGCGTTGGACCCAGGAGTCGTCAATCCTCTCCGCAAACGACAAACAAGTCGTACACCTTGAAATCTGGAGTCATGAAATCTCGCCAGCGCGGCGGTGCGGGCTTCATCCGTTTTGTAATTAACGAACGCGCAATTGCTCTTCGATATCAGGAATACACTTTCGATGTCGCATGTGGCATCCCGAGAAAAGTGATCTTTAAGATCGACAACGCTCACGCCCGGTGGCAAGTTCCCTACCCATAAAGCGTGGCCGGACTGTTTTGGTTTTCTCGGTGGTCCCCTAGGTGTGCTTGGACCCGTGTCACTCTGATTTCGGGAGACTGTCTCTAGGGTGCCAGCGTCAGCAAACCGGGCTTGAGAAGCATATCGTCTGGTGTTATTTTGCTGCTACTTACCGTGCAACTCGGACTGCGTCCACGCAGACCTCGTCGGGTTTGAACCGTCAACAATAGTTCGCGAGACATCGTAGGCCGCTGTTGGTGTACGTCGGTCTCCGTCCTTTCGCGAACCTGTCAAAACAGTGCTTGGCGAGTTTTGCGTGCTATAAAATTCAACGGTGGATTGCGGGCGGGTCCGTACAACCAGAGGCGCTTGGTCAGGTCCTGGAGTCGCGATATAGGGCTGGTGGGCGTAATAAGCGGGTCTGTACATCGGCGTCTGACTTATCACAGCAAGACTCTGGTGAGGTGGTGTGTTCTGAACATAGGTTTGGTATGCAGGCGCTCCGTGTTGAAGATGCGCGGGTTGGTGTTGCTGCTGCGTGTAGGTCGGATACGCTTGAGAGAAAGGAATGCCGTAAGCGGCATTCCCACCAGCTGGCTGACCGGGGAAAGTGGGAAAGGGCTGTATAGGATATAAGACGCCTTGGGATTGAGCCGCGGGAATATAATTTTGTTGCATCGATCGTTGATCGAGGGGCATTGCGTGGGTTTGATAATTCGGTACTCTCGAACCCATATCGCCCATGGTCATAGGCATTGCACGGGATCCATGATTATCAGGGGAGACGAAACCACAGGGTCTTGAATAATACTCAACGCCTGCCGGCCGCGATGTCTGCTGAATGGGACGTGCTGGCGCTGCGGTTGACTGTCCTGACGGCTGCAGATTGGTATCTAGAAACGAATTCGAGGTCAGCGGACTCTGTAGAGCGCTGCGTCACTCCGTACCAGCCTGCTTTCGAAAACACTTACTATGTGCCTGTTGGGATTTGGACGCGCCATGGTGTTTTCCTACTCCTGAATTCTTCTCAACCGCCGCTCCCCGGATCGATGTGGACTGGTCTGAAGGAACATCACCCATGGAGCCTAACAAGTATATGAAATTGCTTACTCTCTAGAATGGAAGGGGAAAAGAACATTCACCACTGTCAGCGGTGATCCAAGAGAGGCAGTACTTGCTCGGCAAAGCAGCACCAAAAAGGAAAGCACATACCTTTCTCAACGCTCCACTCACACTCCACCCAGAATCTATGTCTTTGTAGCCTACGGTCACAAGGTGACTGAACACAGTCTATACTACGAGACCTGATGTTCGGGGAGAAAGGCAGCTGTATACACAAAGTAAGTCAAACTATCAATCTATACCACGTCGACAGAGAAGAGAAAAGAGAGAGGAACAAAGGGATGGGAAAAAGAACAGAGAGATAATAGCAATGGTTGAAGACGATAGAAGATCAGAACAATCGGTTTAGGAAACAAAATTAAGGACATGGAAATTTGATGTAGACAGATTCGGCAAGTCGAATCGGAGGTCGGAAGTGACAATATTGATAACGGCTTAGTAGAACGGCCTGTTAGAACTAAAGAGAAAGAATTTGAGGTTGAAACACAGTGCGTTGATCTGGGACTTGGGTTGTCAAAGAGAAACACAGATACACAATTACATGCAGAAATCTTATCCACCTAATCATAAAAAGGACAGGGAACCTCCTGCCACGGCAGCTGTGTAGCGAGGCAACAGACCAGACAAGCCGCGTTACAGAGCATGGGGGCTAAGAAGCGAGTGGAGAATTCAGGAAAATGCACAGGTTTAAAGAATAGAAAGTAATAGAGCAGGGGACCGGAGAAGTGTCTGTGGGAGAGGCCATTATAGTGGCTATCTATAGGGGATAAGCGACTGGTCAAGGGGAAGCGAAAGAGTCAAAGGCTCGTCTGCACACGTTATTCCTCCTTTGTCTCCCGAAGATCTGGCTAAAGAAATAAAAGGATCGAGCACAGTACAGTGGGATCAACAGTGAACACTGACCAGGGAAGGCAGAAGATTTGAGAAAACCCACAGTGGAATGCAGTCAATGGCAAATTCGAATAAGGAGGGGTAATCTCTTGCTTATTTCTTTCGTCCAGGCCCAGCCTCGAAGACACTCAAGCGAGCATCCCAACAGTTGAGGCTGCTTGTTATTGTGTAATGTTGCTCACATCTGGAAGGGGTTGAATAGGGAGAAAGGGGAGAGATTCAAGCGAGGATCTGTTCTCACTGCTAAAATAATGGAGAGAAGTCAGGATATAGAGTGGTTCATACCTTTCTCAATCCAATCAGAGAAAGCTTTCTGTTCAAGCTTCAGGCAACCCTGGTTTGCCCGCGGCGATCCTTTTACTCCTCGCTCAAGGAGGACAATGGACAGGGTCTCTCAGGAGCCACAGTTAGGAAGTCCAGCTACTTGGATACGTATCCAGACACTCGTGGATAATACTGTGCGGCGAACCACTAGTGCTGTGAGAGCTGGTTTAGAACGGTTAGGTACTGTACTAGGAATGGATGGAGGGTTTCTAGGACTCGGAGGGACCAGCGAACCGAAGTGGCCCTGTGTTAAGGCCGCGAACATATCGCAACGTGTGGGGAAGACTCTGCAGACTTGGGACGATGGGGGAATAAGATCAGCTACATACAGGCTCGGGGCTGCTTGTCTCGAATGAGTAATGTGAACGGGCTTTGACCCAATGATCTGAACTTAAGCCTCACGTCAGAAATCTTCGTTGGTGCCTGACTGAAGCATTAATGCGCAGCGTGGATCAGATGGATCGATCGACACCGGCTATGATCTGCCAGCGGTTTGGGTAAGGAGCAGGCTTTTCCTAGGTGGTTCAATGCGATATGGCCGGACGCCAGGGTCCCTACAACGGCTGTTTCTTCCACATGCGCTGCTGGTCGAGAGGAACACCCAGGTCAACGGTCCGTCGTCCTTTGGGCGTAACGAACCGGAAGGACAATAATTGGACCGGAGATTAGATTGGCTGTCCTCGCCCAGTGAGGGAGGAGACACGGATCTTCGGCGGGAGTGCGTAGAGTACGATTATTTTGGGATGCGATTCATGCCCCGTCAAAGCATGGAGTCTTATGGGTACCTAATAACCACAAGCCACCATGGCCCAGAGAGGGAGGAGGTTCGACGGACTCGAAGATCGGTGTAAACTATACTCCAGCCTGTTGTTATGATTCGGTACCGGCCAGATGTCTTTGAGCGGTTGGGATCGAGTACAAATATGTTGCACAGTCTTGTCACCAGTTGGGGAAAGGTCTGATGGCAAAACACAGTCAAAGAGATTGTTCGCCACTTAAATTTGATATGCATGGGCCCACGTGTACCTCGGCCTCAATCTCGACTGGTAAAGCAACTCGTTACTGGGTGGGAAAAAAATTTTCGTCGCATTGTGGCTTGACTGTGACGGAAGAGAGGACGCAAAACCGCTATGGAAGGTTAGGCAGCGGCAGAATAACTCCTGATAGCGGCAAAACGGGATCTCCACATATGCATGGAGACGAGACGTCCTGTGCTCATCTGATCGAATTTGATATTGCCTTGATGCCATTGGCGGTGGTAATGGCACTCATAAGAACCTATTCTCGAATTGGAGCGCGGCATTACGTCTGTGGTTTGGTGAGTTGTACGGCTATGCTTGTCCACAGACGAAGCTGCACCGGTGTAGCATGCGCCATCGAGTGATTTGGCAGCCTGAGATGGGGCAGCAGCAGGGTGGCAAACTGTGCACAGTAGTAAAGCTTCAATAAGTCGTTCTTGAAGCCTTCTAACTTGAGATATCCCTATTGGTAGATGGAAAGGTACCGGCATCATTGCGCCTCAAGCTTCAGCCCTGCAGGAATCCCGCAGCAGCGTCCAGAACGACGACGTA
This sequence comes from Evansstolkia leycettana, assembly GCA_000787455.1. NCBI lineage: Eukaryota > Fungi > Ascomycota > Eurotiomycetes > Eurotiales > Aspergillaceae > Evansstolkia > Evansstolkia leycettana. Next base: position 50,317 of record JSYV01000239.1, on the reverse strand, counting down.
TTGTGTAGTTAGGTATAGTCTTAGCTGTTGGTCCGTGGAACCTCTAGGATGCATATCATCACAATTGTAATCTCCAACGGCTTCGTTGCTGGAAAGGACTAAACCGTGTAAGTCTGTACTGTAGACGTGAATTTGCCGTCATGCATTCATTCGAAAGTGGAAGGGGCCGAATATTACCTACCCTAGCGTCAATGGACCACAAGTGTCAGCCACTTATTCGGAGGCACCGATTAGACTATCCCCCCCGTTTCCTTCGGGCAGTCAGCGATCCTTCGAGCAATGCTCTGGATGTACTATGATTGTTCACGAAAGGTTGAGACAGGCATGGATGGCATGGGGTGGGTCACTGGGGTGGTGAAGGTTGGCGTGGGTGCATTCCCACTAGCCTGGATCTGAGCGCTCTCAGACCAGAAACGTAGACTACTCCATAAACTGCAGCGGCTCCCTCTTGACTGAAAGGAAGGTCAACAATCCTTGCGCCACATACGTATGACGTCTCTGATGTTTTCCTGTGGCGCCTGCGACACTGCAGTCCAATAATTATACACCCTTTCTTTCACTCCTTTGACTTCGACGTCATCGGCACACCTTTTCTTGTATCGGTGGTGTTCTCCAGGATTGCCCGCTTCATATCACTCCGCGCATCCCAGCACAATATCAATGCGATAATGTCTGTCTGTACGTTTTGTGCCCGACAGGGTACACAGCGCCTCGGTTGATCAAAGCGTCGGCCGCTGTGGCGCATGGTTAATGAGACGACGTCTCGTCCACTTGCGTCAAATTACGTTTGTGGTGATCACTTCCGCAGCTGTCTCATTGGCCGTGTCTCACTTCTCAAGTGCCTGACTGTGATATGAGCATCATTGACCTTGAGGGGTGGTCATCAAAAGCCACCGGCATACGGGGAGTACCTGGCAATGGAGGTACAGTATACCGTACGCCTGTGTAGTTGTCCACGGGCATGTGTTTATGCCCACCCATATCTTTCCATTGACTTTTATGGAACTGAAATATACCACGAGACCACGAAAAGGTGCCCTGGCCCGTAGTGCAGTATACCATAGTAATATTTCAAGGTCATGCTCAGGTTGACAACTTTCTACTCCGTACGACTAGCAAGTATTTCGTCTGCAGTAGGCAACCCCCCACAAGAAATACTTTAGTACCAGTTGCCATTGACCTTCAACAACCCCAATTCTGGGCTAAACTCCCCTGCTCTACTGAAGCAGGCACGTTGATGGGGTCTAATGCACGCCACCTATGCGGTGAAATTGTGTACGTATGTACCTTCTTTAAGTCTTTACAAACGTCATCCATCGGGCATCAGCTTCTCAAATGAGTGGCATCTTCAGCCACTTGAGGCAAGGCAAGGCAAGGCAATTCATGATCTTTCTACTGCAAATTCAATTCATGCTATGTTGCGACAAGGCCACACGGTCCCGCGAAATATGTATGCGTCCACCATTCGTATCTGTTGTGATGTACCTATACTATTACATGCAGTAGTACAACTACATATATATACTCAAGACTTAAGGGACCAGGGCGACTTTCCCATGGTCCACGAACCACTTTCTAATCGGTTCATTTACCTGCTGGGGGTTGACCAAGCACCTCCTCACTCGGTCATGACGAGTAAGTCAGGAATGAATGTATCTCACATGATTATTTATTGTATGCGCCGGCTTCCGGGACAAGAGGTCAAGCGCGACGCAGCTGAAGGAAAAGTAAATGAGACGAAAGAAAGAATCCTTCAAGGATGAGTATCAGACTGGAATAAACAATGTCTGGTATAAAGTTGGAAAACACAAAAAGACGACATCATGCAATCACCATGAAGGGTCAGGAGGCACACGCTTAATTAAGCTTCTGCATCCGTCCATCTGAGAGCAAACGAATGAGACCAAGTCCCAACAGCACTATAAAGACCAAAGAACAAAAGAGAATGTCACCAAGAAGCAAGTAATGTCCTTCTCAAACCGAATATGTAACATAATCATCGCGCCCACATCCAAGCAATCGTCATGTCAAGTCAGCCTCATTAGATATAATTACCACTATGACCAGAGTCAGGCCAAGTTCCAGTTTTCAGGACAAGAACCACCCCTATCGGTCAATACCAAGCGATGCAACTTTGCCAGCAAATCTAGCACCGGCACTGCCTCGTTTATGCAACTTCTCGCGCTCCTTGGTGTCCAACGGGGATAGGGAGTGAGAGGAAGAAATGCTGGGATTGTCCCCACGAATCGCGGGAAGAGAACCTAGACTATCTGCTCCCGACGTGGTTGACCCTGGCGAGAGTGGAAGGCCGAAAGCTGATACCCTCGCGGTCCGCTGGCTGACGTACAGTTGAGCCGCCGGGGAAAGAGGGATGGGCGGTGGTTGCGAAGGAATCTCTGCTCCGTTTTGCACGAGCAGTTCTGCGATTGGAAACGGAATGGCCTTGACTGCGGTGGTAGTATCGGGCCGAGAACTGGATGGAGTCGAGCCTGGGGATGCGGGGTCCGCCGCTGCCAGAGCAAGGAAGACCGCATGAGTGTTGCGCGAGCGGTCAGTGACATTAACATTGGCACGGAGTGCAATGCCGTATAGAACACCCTGGATGTCATTCTTCTTGATTGATGCAAGAAGAGTCTCATCGGGCGTAGCGAAACGTGATGTCGATGAGGACAGGGGCTGTACATAAGCTCTCTCGCAGTATTTGGCGGTTATGAACTTCAGCCGTTGCTCGCGGCTGGAGTTGGCCGTCGGTTTCTGACTCTGATCCAGAGTCCCCTCCCATACCATGTTGCTCACACGATTCCCGATCTGCAGGAGTATTTCGACAATGTCGTTGGAGAACGAAGTCACGTCCAGAGTAAGAGAGCGTATCTTAGAGATGTGAGTTCCGAGAGATCTGTGGATGCCGCTACATTCGATGCACAGCACAATCCCCAGATTGATTGACACCCACTCGACCTTAGACGCTGATCCACAGTCAGCACACCAATTATTGCCTTGGTCCGCATCGCGAACCGTCTGGAGAAGCTTTGATGGATTGTCCTCGAAGCTGTTGCTATCGCTGCGTATGTAGCTGGGTCGTGCGCCAACGGTTGTCCGACGATTTACGCCGCTATTGTTCGATGAAGAGTAAGAATGATGCCCTGAATAGGATGAGCTCTTCCCGGTCAAGACTGATCCTATATCACGACCCATCGGAGAAGTGTCTTGCTTGGAGGATATCGGAGGAGGGGGCGATAGGCCACGACCCTCAACCGCACTTTGCAGGGCGTTGTTGATGGCCCTGATCCAGTTGCCCATATCCTCTTCCGATGTTGCCTGGTAGATGCGCTTGAATTGAGGGGTTATAACCTCGAAGCAGAACCGTCGTTCTGCATTTCGAGCCTCCCGTACCGAGGCCATTCGCAAATCGATCGGGTCCATGTGCAAGTCAAGTTTCTGCTTCCAATTGCTGTACTCAGACAGTTTACCCTGGTCTAACACAATCCAAAACCTGGAACAGAGAATACTTATCAGTCGGGGTATTCAACTTTTCCAGGGTGAACATATCCACTTACTTGTGCCACGCCTGCTTATTTATACCTTTAGGATCAATGTGAGATCCTGGCCGAGATAAGGCCCAGAGAAGGCCCTCCTTTCTCTGCTGAGCTGCCGAAGAAAGAGCATCTCGTTCTTCGAGATCCCGGATACCCTTGAAACGATTCTGACCCGAGTTGATCGAGCCTATGGAAGATGCAACCAAGGGAGCCCCTGGAGACGTTCCGAGAGCGGCGGCGTTGCTCTGTGCTGACCCAGAAGAGCCATTGCTATGAATGTTTCTCAGCTGAGATCCTGTGCTGTCGGCACGGCCGATTTCAGCTTCGTGGTTATGGCTTCCGTTGCCATTCCCGGGCACTGCCGTTGTCGACCCTGAATTCGCCACGACATCAGGCTCCATGTACGTGTTGGTGCTCTTTTCCAGAGCCCTTCGTTTCTCCTCGCGTTCTGTCCTCTGGAACTGAAACTCTTTGTCCGCTTGGTTGACCTCATGGATGAGAGCATCCAACTGGGGTACCATTTCTTCAACCTTCTTGGCAACTGCAAGGAAATTCTTCGCTTGCGTATCAGCGTACTTGGTGAGATGGGACAGGACCTCTTGCTCTTTACGGCCCCCATGGAGATCCTGCATGAATGAGGAGTAGTCGAACCGCTTGAGCTCGAAGTTGCGTCGTTTAGCCTGGTATTTGGAATCACTCTCTGCGCGTTTCTTCTCCTTCAGAGTATCTTGTCGCTGTCCGAGATACCGACTGACGTAGGCATAATAATCTCTGCTCTCCTCCTCAAAATCTTTCTTCTTGGCCTCGGCCTGTTTGATGTCATTGTTGTAAAGCTTGGTCAACGGCTCGATGACAAGCTTCTGTAGCTGAATTGCGTTAAGCTGCTCGTAACTAAGGATTTGTCGCGCAATTTTCTCAAAGTAATGATCCAGAGCCGGCTGAATCGCATTCGCATTAGACGTTGACGCCTCCCTCAGTGCCGTGAGAAAAGCCTCCACGGCGTCATTGCAGTTCACTTGAGCCTGCTGAGCGGCCTCGGCTTTTTTGAGCACTTTCTTGATCTTGGTGCGCATACTTCCTGTCTTTTGCTCCAGGGCTTTCATCGTCGCTCGAAACAGCGGGCCATCCTCCACTGCACTCATGTCCTCGCCTGGCCGCGAGTGAGGGAGGTCAACCTTGACTGGAGCTGGAGCAGCTGACGCAGGAGGTGGCACGCTGGCACCATCCGTCACGTCGGGCGGGGTAGAAGGTGCGATATGAGCGTTCGAGCCTGCTTCCGCATCGCTATAATGTGAAAGGACGGATTGCGAAGACGGTATGCGGTTGCGATGAGGCACGTTCACATCCAAATTCGGCGACAACGTGTGGGGACTAGGAATCAAGCGGAGTGTGTTCTGGACCCAGAAGGAGAACTGAGCAAGGGTGTTTAGGCGATTAGCCCTCTGGTCGTAGTCTAAGAAACTGCAGCTGTTCCGCCAGCCACCTCCTTTGTCCTCTGTCGGCTTCGGAGGCTTCCACTTCCACGACCAGTCGAACTGAATGGACGGGCTTCCACCGGTGGAGAAGTCTCCGATAAGTTGAACATTAGAATTATTCTGTAAGTTGGGATTCGCATGGAATTCCCTCGTGATCAGATTATCCAATTCCCGCGAGTTGGACGCATGCGCAAAGGTGAGTCCCGTAAGCACTGTGTCGACAACCTCTGGAAGTGATGTCGATACGCCATTCAAGGTGGAGTTCGTAACGTTTCCCGTTTGAACTTGTCTTAGTATAAAGGTGAAATTAAAAGTTAATTCATCATCGTTGGTTAACCGCAAGAGGAACGTGGGCACCGGAGCCGAAGAGGGGTTGTCGGGGTCCTGCAATGCGCGAAAGCGATAATCAGTCAGAGAGAAAATTCAATCTCCAAATTTTTGCCCATTCAAGAAAGGCGCTCGGGTTATTACCTGTATGTATTCGATCGGACTGTCATCGCCAATGTCTCGCTTTGCATTGTATCTCGTTGCGGGGAACGAGTTGGGGACGATGTTCAACACTTTCCGCCTGGAATTGCTTATCGTCACGGAAGCGATAGACACTGCCCAAAGACAGTCAGTCTGGACCAACAAAGAGATTGCGTAGTTGGCAAGCAAGACGTACGCTTGTTCTGGTCCTTCAAGTACAGGTTCCCCGAGTCATCGAGACGGCTACCGACATTTCCCATGTTGGACGCGCTGGAACGATCAAGTCACCACTCGAGAAAGTGTCCGGAGAGGTACCGGGCCAGATAAAGGTAACCATCGACAGGTAGCGATAGCGCAGTCCGGGCGAATTCGAGTCGAGGCGGCGGTAAACAGTGTGAGACAGAGCAAATAGGGCGTCATCCAGCGCGGGGAGTTGTTTCGCCTAGATCGCCGCAGCGATTGCGCCTGGAGGAAAAAGCACGGAAATGGCGACGGGAAACGGGCGATAAATATAGGATAGCTGGTCGAACGGATAGGTAGTAACAAAGACAAGAAAGTACTCGACTTGGGGGGCTGGTGATGGTGGTGGGTTGAAGCGCTTTGTATGTTGGCAGTTTAATTAATTCGAGATGGACCGGGGGGGCGTGAGACTCCTCAGGTCAAGAATGGGGTGGATGCTTCGAGTTGTCCCGCCTTTGAACTAGGGAACGATTACACCAACACGACTGGTTCATGAGGCTATGACTGTTATTTTTGTTCCCCGTTGATTTCTGCCTAATAATGACAATAATATCGAATCATATTCCCTATTGTATACATAAACGTGAGGTGCTGATCCGTCTTGAGAAGTTATCACTAATTTACGCAGTGATAAGTTAACCACTCCCACCAAGGTTATCTCAGGCACCTCTCTACCACTCAGTCGTACCTCCATCTGCTCAGTATTATCGTGTTGCTACTATTTACAAATCATTCATTAACTACTACTGACCCATGTGTTCCTGTCCACGCTGGACGATCAGCAGCCAGAAAGTAATAGAAAGCTTTGACAGTATTCGACCATATGATCCAGTAAAGATCATGCATCCAGTCAGAGCAGGGGAATGTGCAAAGTCAACCAAGTCTCAACCAGGAGACTTCCCAAGCATAATATGGTGAATGAAACAGCTATCATCAAGAGTCGTACAATCATGAGCGCATTAGGATCCAGAACGTCGTGAAACCAAACATGACAATCGAAGGTAAGAATAAACAAGATGACAATTTTCCTGTCGGTGAATGGATGTCGAAGGTGGAAGCGTTTCGTGGTATCAATGTCTTAACTCTCAATATTCTCAAGATGTGTATCAGATGCTGCTGAATGGATGGCTGGAGTCGGTGGCTGTGCCATTTCCCAGTTGCTTGGACGAGCCCCCGTTCACTGCAGCCGCATCTGGAATATGTTCAGAATGCTCATGCGGATCATCTTGCTCTCCATTCACCTGTGTCGACTTTCGGACCTGACCTTTGACGTTTCTCATGCCATGTACCTTTTAGGAGAAGCCTCCTCGTTGCTTGTGTTCGGCCGCAGTACCACTTCGTTCGGCAAGCTCTTTTTCGTCTGAACTCGATATAGAAAGCGAAGAGCTGCTACTTGTTTGCATATACATGATTTGTTCGCCCGTCTTCTTCTTGCATTCTCGCTGTTCATCTTTCAATTTCGCCATCCGCTCAGCATCCTTCTGGCAATCCAGTGTGGTCACATGAAGGCCCGGGAAATTGCTCAAGATGAATGTTCGTAACAAGTACAGGTACTCAGCATTGGGCCGATAGGTGCCGCTGTCATTGTCGATAAACAGCTCATAATCAGCTGGGTCCGTCGAAACCTCCGAGGAGGATTCGTTTGAACATTTCTCAGTCGTTTCGTCTTCTGGAGAAGGTTGCATAGCCCTGGACCGAGGTCGATGACGATGTTTGCGCCGATGAATGAAGAATTCGCCTGAGTAGGCGATGTAATTTGATACATCACTGTGCATCGTGTGTTTACTCAGCAGGTCGATGCTGAATTCCTTGCCTGTTTCGGTGAATCGGAGCTGTCCATCGAGCGTCAGGACGTAGGTAAATATACGCCCGCCTTGACCATAGTGCGCGAACTCGAGGAATTTTTGCGTGAACTCGGCACATGGCTCCTGGAATACACCATGAACGGTACTCCTATGGAAGTTGTAAATCCTCTCATGTTGATGATGTAAAGCCCTGTTGAGAATACGTCCTCTGAGACTCTGGGGTGAACATGCCGGCGACGAAAGGCTTGAATTCAACGTATCGATGGTACAGCTCCGGCGGAACTGGGGCCCTGAGCTGCATCTCTATGGCTTGGAAGCTATTCGCAAAATACTCATCAGCATGCAGTTCGCCAATCGTAGTACAATCCAAAGAAGAGGGCCTCGAAGCATACTTATATCGATCAGTCTTCTTTTTTCCATCTTGACTTTCGACGCTGGCTTTTGTTCCAGTCAGTCTTCCAATCACAGGAGAGAAATGATTGAACCACCAATTAGGCCCGACAGTATACATCTGCCCGCCCTCATCGCCCCGGGTCTTGCCCAAGCATTCTACACTGACAATCAGATACGCATGTTTATCACGACCCGGGTGCGCAAGAGCTGCGATGTTCTTGTATAAATATACCCGCTTGCTGGCAAACCGCCCCATGATATGGAACGATTGCTCCCGAATCCCTTCCCAATTCTCTCCAACGGAGTCTGCCCCCACATAAGCAACTCCCAACCTGTCATCATGGTCGGCAGGGTTTTCGTCGTAAACGTAGCATTTGAGCTCGAATCCCGACACGGGGAGATTCGCAACGATCCACTCCCTATTCCACTCTGGATTCAAGTCCGTTCGTACCGTGTGCGTTCGAAAACTGATGTCCGAATCTTGCTTGTGCCGCTTCGGAAGGTTGACGTGCAGCTTCGCGACGACAAACGGATCAGACGACAAGGTGCCGAAGTCTGCAACAGGAACATTCACGGCGCGATGGAAGGTGAACTTCAGGGTGTAACCGGGCGGCGCACGAGGAAGCGGAGTGCTATCGAATCCGCCTGGAGGTTCATCATGCGATGATTTGCCATCATGATGACCTGCCTTGATAGTCGCTGCCCGATCGTAGATCTGCTCTGTCTTCTCGATGAACTTGGGCCCGAGTTTCTCAATTGGGTGCTTGCGCCGCGATTGCGGCTGAACGTCTGTCATTCTTCTTTCGTCTCGAGCGTCGCAGTAGATAAGATTAAGTGGTTCTGCGCTGGTGGCCGAGATCAATTAACTCCAAAAATGCGGGGAGAGCTTCAGCTTCACTCGAGCGCTGCAAACGTCATGACCATCTTGGATTTGGAGGATAGAAAAGGAAATGGCTTTTCTTAAAAAGCACTGTGAATTTGTATCACCTTATCCTATCATATTGCTTCCCGGGTTCCACGAACAGGAGAGAAGATCATCCTCTTCTCTCCCCCGTCTCCCAAGGAATGGAACGACAAGTAGTACCATGGGCAAATGATGACGACGAATACATCCAGCGACGCGCCATCCATCTATTTTAGGATCAGCAAGAATCTAACCTCTCTGCCCTCTGAACAGCTCTGTTTTCAGCCCTCCAGTGACAGCTCGGATTTGTCTATTGCCAGGATTATGGGACTTGGGAGACAGCACAAATTGCACAATTCACCTGGGCCATTGGACTGTATGTACAAAGTACTGAGATCTCCCAGAACCTGTCAGGACAGATAATTAAGCCATTGACATCACCGAACATTAGACTTCCATGATCACGTGGCGGATTGAGCTGGTCCATTATTTTGGAGGACGTCTGTGAAAATTCAAGAACAGAAGTTTCAAAGAGAATGAATGAGGAAGAAAGCACAACAGGCAACACTCTTGATGGCCACGGTTTGGTTTGTTTTGTTATATAATTCGCTAGAACATTACCTGATGTTCTAAGTAGGTGTAACTGATTGAATATCTGAAAAGAGCCCCTTTCACAGAAAGAAGGTCAGAAGGGAAGTACACAGAAGAAGAAAATAAGAAATAAAGCACGCTGGGCAATCAAGCATGAAAGGTAAATTAATAAAAGGGAGCAACATGTGTCATGGCTTTTCATATTGATTCCGTGGCTGATAACCATCCCGATGATTCAATTCTTCCACTTCATCTCTGTGATCGTATGATTTATTGTTGCGAGCATAGATTTATGTCATAAGAAGTTCCCGTCTCCTACCTTTTTGAAGTGTCAACACGAAGTCGACCTTTCTTACGCACCTCTGAAGAGGAACTGCATATCCTCGGGCGTAAGCTTTTCCAACGCCTCTCCCTGATCCTTGTTGATCGTGCCATTGATCATATTGGCTTTCTTCTCCTGAAGGAGGACAATTCGAGATTCGACCGAGTCTTCGATGCACAGCCGAGTAATCACGCAGGGACGTCGTTGGCCAATCCGATGGCAACGGTCAGCGCTCTGCCATTCGGCCGCAGGATTCCACCATCTAGAAATATTTGTTAGTCAGGGACGCTCATTGGAAATGAGGGGAAACATACGGATCAACAATGAACACCCGCGATGCCTCAGTCAGGTTCAGTGCGACTCCACCTGCCTTCAAGGAGACCAAGAAGACCTCGACATCCACGTTATTCATGAAGTAGTCAATAGATTTCTGCCGCTGCGCCGGGGTCATTGTGCCGTCGAGCATGACGGTATTGAAACCAGCTCGGCGCAAACGCCATTCCACAAGCTGTAGCATCGACGTAAACTGGGAGAAGACGATAGACTTGTGAGTTTGCTTCTTGCTCCTAAGCTTGTAAAGGTCGTAGATGAGCATCTCGATCTTAGTCGAGGACGTCCAGTCTTCCATTCGGATTCGGTTGATGATGGAGTTCTTCTTAATATGCTCTTCCTCCTGTTCAATGTCCGGCTGCTCAAAGTCGATGGACAGAGGGATGTGGCAGCGCGGGCAGTCAACGATCGTATCGGCGTCAAAAGAGCGTATGTAATCCATAACACACTGGCGGCAGAACTCATGGTGGCAGCGGGATCGGATCGCTTCCTCGGCAGGTTCGTCACAGATACTGCAGACAAGAACATTTTGTCCACCCTGAGCATGCTTCTTCAGAATCAAATCAGGATGGTTCGCAACCTGGCGCATTTGCATAATGAGACCGAAGATGTTGGCATAGTTGTTCAACATGACACCTCGGCTCACGTATGTATCGAACTGTCTGGTGGAGTTGGTCATGATGCTCCTCGAGAAATCCCGCTCGATTTCGCCGAAGAACTCGTTGTGCAGAATGACACTGTAGGCAAGTTAATAATTATACACGAGTGAGCAACTGAAAAGAAACTGACCGTTTCGGTGGGAGCTCCATCGAGGATGTATGATCGCGCTTCATCCGTCTCAGCATGATTCGATCAGTGATGAGTCGCAATTTCATCAACGCGTCCTTCCTCGCTTCAGGATTGTTCCTTTCAGTGACTATCGAATGTCAGCAGGACATCCAAGCCAGTTCATTGAGCCCACACTCACTCGGATTGAGAATCTCCTGGTTGAAAACGGAGACATGATTGAAACCGCTGCGCAAGTCATTAGAGCCAGACAAAAAAAGATGTATGGTACGACAAGCATACCTGTGTCCGCAATGAGTGCATCTTTTTTGGGCATCTTGCGACCAATGGAGTTCCTGACACTTGCATAGCTTACAGAAGTAGCAGGCAAAAGGACACACTTCTAGGAAGCGCAAGAGGGAAAAGAACTCTCCAATCCGATTCTGTACGGGTGTGCCCGAGAGACACCATTTGTAGTTGGCATTGAGCGCGAAGCAAGCACGTGCCACCCCAGTCGTACGTTGCTAAATTGAATGAGTAAAAAGGCTGAATGTATAGTGATAGGTAGAGGGGAGTGTGCCTTACTTTGATGTTATGCGCTTCATCCAGGATAAGTCGATGGTAATGAATCGAGTGTATGACGCCTTGCGCATGGTTAGCATAGAGAATTCGAGGCGCAACTATCATGGACTTACTGTCTTCTTTGACAATCCCGTCACTGCGGCTCCAACCCTTCCATTCCTTTCGATAGATGGACTCCAAGCCAGAATCTAAGCCAGGTGTCAGATGCAATTAGAAGTAATGCTGGATTTCGGTAGACGAACAAGATATCATTATCACATCATAGGTCTCGAGGTCCCTCTTCTTGAGGTGCTTCACCTTCGTATTGGAGTTGTGGTAGACAAGGACCTTCAATTTGCCGTCGGTGTATTCCTGGAAACGAAAGGGTAAGACGAATGCACAAAGCCAAAAGCGGGAATCTGAAACATACCTTGATTTCTGATTGCCATTGCATCAATGCAACTGGCGGAACAACGACAAGGGATGGTTTGCCGGCGGGATAATCGGACATGAGCAGAGAAACTGCCTGGATTGTCTTTCCCATGCCCATCTCGTCACCAAGCAACCCACCTTTGTAATGCGTTTTCTCTTGCTGCATCATCCAATTCAATCCCTCAAGTTGAAACGATTTCAGTTTCCTGGAGATACCCGCAGGCTGCTCTGCTGGCACTGGGGTGATTGGCGGGGTTTTCTTTAAATCTTCCCACATCGTTTTGATGGACGGATGCTGCTTTTCGAGTTTCTTACGTTCTTTCATAGCCTATGGAAGAGTCAGCCCGAATTTCGAGCAGACAAGGACATTGCTCAACTTACTCTGTAGCTCATCCGTGTCAGTCCAGCTCTCGACAAAGCTTCTGCAATACGTCTGGAGGTTGGAGCTCTTGCTCTAGCCCTTCTGTGATCTGCATTCCTGTTTCTGGCCACGGCGATGAGTGGCTCTTCCTCATTCTCTGAAGCCTCGGACGCCGAATCGCTTGGTTCGGAATCATCCTGATAGGTGTCTCCTTGCTCATCTTCAAGATCATCTTCTTCTGTGAAGTTCGTATTTTCACTGTCTGGGATGACTGCCCGCCTGGTCAAACGTGAAGACGCCTTGGTGAGGCGCGGCTGCCAATCTTCGAAATCATCTTCGTCAAGATCACTGACTTCATCGAGATCGGTCAACAAGGATTCTTCGTCCGTGGAATTTTGAATCTCGAGAGCAAGTCCTCTTTTGGCACTCAAGGTTTTCTGTCGCTTTCTCACAGGCTTCTCGTATTCCTCAATCTGGAGTGCCCGGGCCAAGGCAGCGTCCGAGCTCTCATTGTTCGAATTCTCCATAGAAATCGCAGTCGACCCTCTCTTGACACCCCTCTGCTTACTATTGAGAGACATTGCACTTGATCGTAGTTCTAGAGCTCGAGCAGACGCACTGACCCGTTTTCTGGTGTTGGTGGTATCTGGTGCAACAGGAGTAGCAGCAACACTGGTTGCTGGGGTGCTGTACTCCATCATGCCGTCTCTCGAAGCGTTGTCGGGGGATGTTGATGGCGAACTTGTGGACCGAGAATCTGCCTTCTTGACCGGAATAGCAACTTCAACAGACACCATGTAATCAAGCCGAGGTGCTTCTGCCTTGGACGGCTCGGCTTCGTCATTCTCGTCTTCGTCTTCGTCATCGGTATCTGGAACGATAGAGCTAGGCCGTTTAGCGTTGGAAGTCGATGAGTTCGAAGCCAATCTCGAGGATTGACGTCTGGGAGCAGGCGATGCGACGTTGGACGACATCTTCCTGGATCTACTGGTATCTGCAGACAGTGATGGCTTTATCAGTACCAATCGATACGGATAACAAGATAAAGAGGGGAATGGGTCTCACTAGGCTGCACCGAGGCTTTCGTACTCGAAGCCATTCTTCCCATCTCGATAGAAAGGAATTAGAATTTCAGACTCAACTCTCTCATATAGAATGAGTGGCTGTCAAGCGGTGCCTGATGACAGCTTCCCGCGGGCGATTTTGAGTTGGTGAGACCAGAGCACAGTTGTAAAGCCCAAAAAAAGCTTACAGGTCTGGTCTCGGAAAAGGGATGATAGGCAGATCCGAGATCCACGGGGTAGTTTTAAAAAAAAATCAAAGGAAGGGGTTTCGCCGGGACCACTGCAGCCTATCGAATGGTTAAACCATCAATCGTCCTTCTTTTTCCGAGTAAAAGAAAAGGTATTTTGCCACCAGAGAGATCTGTTGATTATCCTCGACCGAGGAGTTTCCCAGGACACGAGAAGTGACAAGTCGAACTACAGAACTCGCGTAAAGTGGAACGCGAAATTGTCACGGTCCTGTGACTTCCAAACGCCGATAAGCCTCTGCTTATCTCAACTTTCTCCAGACACCCTTCACATCTCGACCAACTTACGCTCATTAACTGGTACAAAAGTTGACGAAATGTGAGTTCATAGCTGTTTTTCCCTTATTGCATTGCTTAGAAGTACTCTGTTAACAATTTTGAAGGGCGAATAGAAGGCAGGCAGGCAATCAGATTCGCGGCCCGTAAGTGCTGTCTATCTACCAGAGCCTGTAGTTCAGAGACTGATAAGAGCCTTATAGGCACTCCGCGCTCACTGACTTCTTGGCTGTAAGTTTATGATTCTCAAATATTTCAACTTACTGTTGTCCTTTGCTAAAAAAAACATTTTTCTTTTAGTCGAACAACATATCGGCGGCCCAGATTCACCAAGACTATCAACGACGATTGCAAGAGGCTGAACGTCAGGCGGTCGCTCAACAAACAGAGAATGAAGTCGAAGATGAATACGAAGAAAATACATCCGAAACGCCAGAAGAGAGAAAGAAAAGAAAGCGGAAGGAGTCCATCGCACTGGCCAGAATCAAGCAGAGCAAGGAGTTCGCTCGCCGCAAGGCCCGGCGTACTGGAGAGCCTGGTGGAGATGATGACGATGCTATTGCTCGAGAGATGATGTATGAGAAGACTCAACCTTTGCCCGGACAGTTAGAGAACTGCGAGATTTGCAGTAAGCGCTTTACGGTCACTGCTTACAGCAAGACTGGCCCAAACGGGGGTCTTCTCTGTGCGAAATGTTCCAAGGATTTGGCAGACGAGGAGAAGAAGTCGAAGCCAAAGAAACGTGGCCCCAAAAGCGGTCGTCGTCAGGGTCAAAGCAATCTACTTGACGGCATCGTCCCTCAAGGCGCATTGAGTCTGGTCGAGATGTGCACAAAAAAAGTTGCTGATAATATTAATGATGTCGAAGAATTCGGAGATTTGCCCTCACCACTGCTTCATCGTTTGAGTCAAATTCTGTCGAAGAGGCGTGTCCTGACTCCCAGGACTTTGAACTTGTTTCTACGCCCTGAACTGGATTCTATCGATATCTACGACTGTGCTAGTAAGCTCACTGAGGGCCCTTTCTTCGTGAAGTCGTAGCTGCTAACGATTTGCAGAACTCGAAACCGATGATTTCCAGAAGATATTTGCGTTCATGCCGTCGCTGGTCAATGTCAACCTTCGCTTTGCTGGGCAGATGAAGGACAATGTTATTGAATACATGATGAACCACAACCTCAAAGTCAAGAAACTGCAGTTAGACGCTGCCAACCTCGTGTCTGACGCATGTTGGCGGCGGCTCTTCCAAACCTCAGGACCGCGACTGGAGACGCTGAAGCTGTCGAACCTTGATTCCTCCTTTGATGACGAGACTGTGGAGGAGATGTGCAAGTGTTGCTCAGCGCTTCGCCGTCTGAAACTCAAGCTGTGCTGGAAGACTGGCGATCGCTCTCTACGTGCGATCTCGAGCTTGAAAATGGTAGAGCATTTGTCACTGAACTTTATCAGAGAGACAAAGGAAGACACTCTTGTTGAACTCGTTGAGAGTCTTGGTCCGAATCTGCAGACACTCTCGCTTGAAGGCTTCCCCGATGCTAGTGATCGCCTTCTTGCGTGCATTCGTCGTCAATGCGGTTCGCTTTCGAAGCTTCGGCTTTCTGACAATGCCGTATGCACCGACAAGGCATTTGTCGGGTTATTCCAGGACTGGCCCAATCCCCCTTTGAAGTTTGTGGATCTATCCTCAACGCGAGACGTGGATAATGCGAACCCTGATGGTCCGAGTGATCCAATCGGTCTTGCTTCGGAAGGCTTCGTTACTTTAATGAAGCATTCTGGTTCGGCAATCCAGACTCTGAACATTGCATCCTGTCGCCACATATCGCACGCCGCTTTCGAGGAAGTGTTTTCTGCAGAGAAAAGATACCCGTTCCTGAAAGAACTCGATGTATCCTTCCACACGGTGATGGATGATTATCTCGTCAACTGCATCTTTCGCTGCTGCCCTGCGATCAAGAAGCTGATTGCATTTGCCTGCTTCAATGTCAGGGAAGTGCGAGTTCCAATGGGAGTCGCGCTCATCGGTGGCCTGAAAGCGCAGGATCCAATTGTCGTTGAAGGCGAGTTTCAGGATCAGATCTTTTCCTGAGTGACTCTTTCGGCCTCGCCATAAGAGCACTTCTACTCTGCACATGATTGACGAATATGGAATGGTTTCAACCTTTGATTCTTTCGAAAATTTGATTTTTACGGGAACATGGTTCACCTGTACTAGCCAAGGGCATTATTTTCATCGATCGGAAAGGAACACGATGTGATTTCCTTTTCAGCCTAATGAGTCCAATTAATTAGAGCTGCTCAATACAATAAGCCAGAAGAGGAAGCAATGATATGTACTCACTTCTTATCTGTACACCAACTATCAATATCAGGATGTTCCATCGTTGGCGTCAACGAGTGACCGCGGTCAATATAGTTGTCCAGCTGAGACAAGGGCGATGACTCGTCGTATTTGCTACTATAGCAGTATATCAACAAAATCTCCCTGTAACAGGCCTGCTGGCCCAATGGTAAGGCGCTTGACTACGGATCAAGAGATTGCAGGTTCGAATCCTGCGTAGGTCATTTTTTGGCTATTCACGTGCCATTATTAGTAATATTTTTCCCTTTGCTCCCGGCTCTGTAGCCTTTCGTTTCTGTACCTGCTGCTTGTGTCCAGAATCATAGCCTCGTCAACGGCAACTGCTTTCTCTTGCGAAGTATGATGCCGGCAGACCACGCCGTTTTCTATTTGCATCTTCCTCACTTGAATCCGTCAGCACTTTGTTATAGAAGAGTAATATTAAATGATTCCTGATAAACGTGGAGGCCGATATGGAGTAGTAGCCCTCTGATCGGGAATTCCGTCTAGCCTGGGTATGCACTACGTATGCTTGGCATGGGAGTTCCCCAGGAATCGCATTCCAGGCCAAGGCCGGAATGCTGATCCTGCATATACATACGGGAGTAACAGCTTTTGCATTCGCGGCGATGCTCGGCATGGCATACCGTATGTGTCAACGATATAACAATGAATGGCAATAATCATTGTCGGGAAAGATTTTACGAGGCATCTCACTAAGCTCAGATTATAGCATAGAGTCATTGCCTACGGCGACGGGTACGTACATATCGATGCCTCGCAAAATCCAATGAATCACGAAGTAGTCAAGGGATTTCTCGACTTTGATGTAATATCCTTCGCTAAGATCGTACATCTAGGCTTATCGGACAGGCTGAAAAATTCCGTCCGATCTTCAGATTCCTCCATCTCCAAGTCGAACCATGAAGCGGCACAGGAGTCGGAGCCCACTCAACATTCATTGTACGTACTACTGTAATAATCTCAAGGAAGACGAATTCGGAATGATCTAGGACGATCAATCGAAAGAAGCGATGATCATTGATCAATGACGCAAAGCTAGGTGCACTCAGTTGACATGCTTAAAGCACTGTGCATATCAGAAAGACATATAGAGAGATAAACATCCTTCAAGACACGGAGTGTCTTGACAGTTGACCCAAATGGGCTGATAGATAGATGTATCTTGATACGCGAATCCAAAAGGTCCTAGCAATATAGTAAAAGTAGGTAGTGGATGGAAAAATTTTGACGTTACGTAGTACATCTGAGTACATCAACTCAAACCGTTACAGCGATGATCGATTCCTTTAGAATCTGTCAAAAGTACACAAAGGATTATGATGCTTGATGTGAAGAGCATCCTTCATCTTTTTCGGAGGAAAGAGTAGGTTGAAACAAAGAACGAACAACAGAAGAAACAAATTCATTGTACGTCTTCATTGTTCAGTTACTTGCTTTGAGTTTCGCCGTCACTGCCGATCTATTATCGAATCTCTTCGATGAGAGTGATTGCCCAGTGCCGTCTGAACTTTAGAGGACCTGGTAGGTATCTGTAAGTCCTCTACGGAGTTACCTCTATGGCTTTTGCTCGCAGCTTCCGATACGCCAACGATACCTACGGATTACGGAGACCCAAAAGAAAGTGATCGGCAGGGCCGTGAGGCAGTGGATGTGTCGATTGATGGATAATACGTACCAGGAATTAATTATTGAACGTTGCCATTGCTCTGAAAATCGATGAGACTGAGGACGCTCTTAAAGTCGCCGATACTTATTAAATAAGTTATAATGAATATCACTTGGCTTGACCACCAAATACAAAGTTTGGTCGACACCTGGAATATATCTTGAGTCTTAACTTGGGCAGAAAAAGAGAGCTTTCCGCCAATTCTCTCCGACGCCACTGGAGAGCTCCGGCCTTTCCAGCCCATTCTTCCCGTCACAAGTTCGCAACTTGACGGTCTCGTCCTGCCCAGCCCTTTCTTTTTCCTTCCTAGGAGGTGGAGATCGAGTCTACCGATACGGTTGCCAACTCGCCCCGTTCCTGTCTCTGCGAATTATAAAGTCTGTGCTGGGTGTCCATATACCCGGTACAGTACGTACTGTGGTGCAGGAGCTCGATTACGTATGTGACCGTTTTCGAGCGATGAAGAAGGGAGAAGAAGAGCTTGGTTCAACCCAGTAACCACGAGATTTGGTTTCCCCTGGCGGTTGGTCACCGTCTTCTGGACCAGCGGGCGCAACCCGTGCGGTAGACAAAGTCTGCTGGCGGCGCGCGCATATTACTGCTGGATTATTCAGGCCTTGTGCTAACTAGTACTCCATACGTATATCCTGAGTCGGAAAAGGACGCCCATCAGTGACCACTGACTAGTCATGCTACATGCATCACCTTTTTCCGACCGAGTTGGTAAGGCTTAGGGGGCAACGGAACAAAGATTTCATACCACTAATAGTATCTGTACTTGCGACTGTACATGGATTTTATGATTTTCATAAAAAAAAGGAAAGGAAGAAAGAAAGAAAAACTCGGATGAAAGCGACCTTGGTGATCTGATATCATTGATCGTCTTGGGATTAAAAAATTTAGGATGTGGAACGGGGAGGATATCCATGGCAATTTGAAACATTCCTGCAGCTGCCAGAACAACTGATCGGTGGTGCCGATTATTTCTTTAATCAATCAGAATTAGCTGATGGTTTCATGATCCATCAGCTGCTGTTTCCATGAATATTATTATCATCGTCACCAGTGGAATTTTTTGCCTTCCACTCTGTACCAAGCCGAAGTCTGATGCTCTTTCTTTCTTTCAAAGAGGTTGAAGCTTTCATTCCCTGATGTTCCCCTGGCTGAACTGCAACATAAAGAAAACATACGTACAGTAGTGCTCCGTAGTTCATTTGGTGCCGGTTCCAAGGTTGCCGTCGGCCGAACACTCTGCCCAACTTTGTCTGGATTTGGCCACGCTCCAGACTACCTACAAAGCCCGAGCTGCTTACAGGTTCTTGTCACCAGCCACCGACTCACCGACTACTACTAGTACTATATTTGGCCATGCACAGTAAATACTAAATACTGTACGTGTTCGGTCCTGGATTAGTTGGCGCTTCCAAGCTCCACTCTCCGCGATCAGGGTCCTGGGGGGACTCTCTCTTTCAGTCTTTCAGATGGTCGTGAGTTTTTGTTGACGATTCCCATTGTCGTGATTTTCCCTCTCTCGTTTCTCCCTCTCAGTCCAGCGTGTGTGTCGTGTGTATATTCCATCGTTGAGCACTCTGTTTATCGTATTATTCCCATCGTTATTATTATTATTGTTATTATTATTATCATTGCCAACATTGTTAATAATTACAGCCCCTCCCTTTTGTGGTCTAGGGGCTTCTGAGGTGAATTCTTGACAACCCGACCAGACGCTCCTCGAGGACCAGAAGCTTCACCCTCCGTGCTTGACGGGCTTCAGTCACTCAGCTGGCCGCTCATCCACCTCGAGATATTATTGTTCAACTTTGCCCATACAAATTTGAACCCACTCTGACGATCGCTTTTATCTCATTGGAATCGGACTCGGTGCGCCCGACGACCTGAAGCCCATACCGCATATGACAGAGTGCTGCTAGAACAGTTGAATGCGTCCACCAGGACAGCTGTGGCTTAGCACATTCGTTCCACCTGTTGAAGCAACAGCTCAACTTCGGTCGTTCTTGTTCCCAAATCAGTACAGATGCCCATAAAGCTCCCCAAAGGCTTTGCCCGGCGGAAGTCGTCTGGCAATGCCTTGGAAGAAGTGGAAAACCCACCACAGCCTTCGTTTCGCGTCTTTGAACGTCCTACTAGCGAGGGTAGAGCCTTCAACGTCAATAGTCCATTGAAGAAGCCGATTGATGGGCAATCGTTGCACTCGCCGGCGGAAGATCCAGACAATATCTTTGCGGGTACTGAAAGACTTCTTCCGCAGAACCGGTATGATATCAGTCTACGTTCGTGAAAAGGCTTGTCAAGGAGCTGACGAGAGAGAACTACAGAAGCAGTGGCGGCACCGATCGCTCTGCTGCCACAACGGGTATGTACGCGAGTTCATCGTCGACTCGAATCAGCTCGTCGTCGACACTTCCTTCGTCGGCCGATGGCCCGATACACGAAGATATCTCTTCACCGCACTCGCGAAATTTCCATGATATTCCGGTCCCTCCACTGACCAGTGCGCTCCGTGCAGCCGGTCGGACATTCTCTTTCGGCGGAAAGTTCTCCAGAACTTCAACATCAGCCGCGCCTCCTTTACCAGAGCAATCCTCTCCCGAGATCTCGAGAAGCAGAGCCATGACGGCCAGCACTGCCAGCACCGCGATGCCGCCCAAGCTACTTGACACGGATCTGAATCTTGACAATTTGAACGATGACTTCGGGAACATGTTTGAAGGTTTCGGAAAGCGGAAGAGTGCTCTCTTGCAAGAATCCACTCTCGGGCAGAACACCTCCAAGACGGTACAAAGCTCTAATAGTCTCCTAATAAAATTAATTTCTAACAGTTTGCAGACTCCCTCACCCGCTCTTCGAGGAGAAAACGCTTCGCGGCCAGCACCCATCAACACTGACCGATCTAAGGAGGTGGAACCATCGCCGTACTCGTGGGACAGCCGCAACTCTGAAGATGGGTTGTTGAGTCCTGGTGAAGCGAAGGACGAACAGGCTTCCATGCCTCAGAAAGGGCTACCTGCTTCCAACTCTATGCCGATTGGTGGAGGACGGAAACCTCTTCCTCCCTCGAGCTCAATGCCCTTTCCTACAACTTCCCATCGCTCACTTGAAAAGCCCGATTTTAAGTCTGAGAAGGGATTGAGGCGAAGTATTCTGCGCACTGGGAGACGGGAGTCGACGCCTCTTGATGAGGATGAAGATGCCAGATTGGTGATGGAGTCGCTTTACGGGAGGAGAGGATCGGTACCGCAAATGACATCGGATCACGACGGCTCCGACTCTCAAAACGCCAAGTCTCTTTTTGGTGGTCGGGATAGCACTGACTTGACCCATTCGGAAAGTTGGGGTTCCGTGTCTGCGCCGCGAGCCGGAAAGGAACCTGAATCGACAGAGACCCAGCTTGACCCTTCGATTGCCGCCCACGCAAGACTGGCTGCGCAGTTCGAGGAATCCACGCCAATATGGAGTTCTTCGGCCAACAAGATCATGACGCCTTCGCAGTTCGAGCGTTATCGACAACAACAAGAACTTCGTCGGTCAAATAGCGATGCATCCAAGAGTGAGGACTCCGAGGAAAGCGATTACGAGGACGAAGACGAGACAGAAAAGAACCGAGAGGCTGAGAAGCAGAGACGCAAGCAAGAGGCTCATCTGTCGGTCTACCGTCAGCAGATGATGAAAGTGACTGGCCAACAATCTCCAGGGCCGTCGCTTCGCCCAGAAATGGACCGTGCTAGTCGCAGCACGCCTAACTTGTCGACGCACATATTGAACTCCGGAAACAAGTCGGGTAGTGGGAAGAGCAGCGAAGGCGATGAAGACGACGATATTCCCCTTGGCATTCTGGCTGCGCATGGCTTCCCCAACAGGAATCGTCCTCCGACCCGTCTGGCTTCAGCCAGCTCCATTCCGAATTTGCGAGCCTCGGCCCAGCCTTATGTGTCATCTCCCGGCTCAGTTTCTGGCGACCAAGATTTGGGTAATCGCAGCAGCTTGCCCGTTTTTGCCAGAAATCTTCCTCCAGATCCGTATTTCGGTGCCAGTTTGGTCAATCCATCTAATAGAGAATCACTTGCTTTCGGGGGTGGCACCTCGGTCTACGGAGCGCCATCCCCAGCGCTGCCTCCAGGTGGATTGGTCGGAGTAATTGCAACCGAAGAACGAGCGAGAGCGATGAGAAGAGGAAGTCCAAATGCGCAGGGCAATTACGATCATCGAGCGGGGATGCCAGGGATGGGACCAAGTCCCAACGGCATACCCAGGCCGTATACCATGATGAATATGAACATGCCAGGAGTTCCTGGACCTCAGCAAGGCCTTTCACCTACCGAGCAAGTACAACTCCAGCTCTCTCAGCAAATGACCAATATGATGCAGATGCAGATGCAATGGATGCAGCAGATGATGCAGATGCAAGGCGTGTCGGGCTCACCACAGCCGCACCTGATGCCAAACTTCCCTCCGCCCATGGCTGCCAACACGACGGCGAGGCCAGTTTCGATGGCTTTGTCCGGCAAATTTGACCAAACTCCCGCTACACCTCCACAGGTTGATCCGAGAACACTCAGCATGCTTGATCCAAATATGTCCGCTCGCTGGAATGGCCAGCCTATGCCGTTCATGCCGGGGAGCGCCAATCGACCCGGAACCCCGGGCGGACAAGGCTATGCACCATCGATTGCTCCATCGGAGCGCAGCAACGTTGGAATGGCATCTCGATACCGACCAGTGTCTACGATCCAGCCCGAGCAGGGATTAACCAACCGTACATTTACTTTACCTTCCTCCGTGCCGAAGCCGTGGAATAACGAAAATCGCAAGTCGTCCATCTCCCTCGCTTCGCCATCTCGACCAAACATGCCAAAGTCGACTTCGATGGCAACGGTAACAATTCGCCCAGTATCCAGCGACGGACGATCTGGCAACGCTGGCAAGAACGTCAATAACGCCGCATCGGATGACGAGGACGATGACGAGGCCTGGGCCGAGATGATGAAGAAACGCGAAAAGAAGAAGAGCAGCTGGAAACTCAAGAGAGGGGCATCCAGTTTAGGCGATTTGTTGAGCGTGGTTCATTGAGCGAAGAAATATTCGGCCAGTACGGTTTCAGCATTCGCTTACCATTAGACCCTGTTCGACCTTTCAATTCCATGCCCATCAACCAGTGGGTGATATCTGGCGCATACCGTTTCTTAATACCGCTCTCACGACACGCAACCGGGCGCTCGCCAGGCCCAAGCTTTTTCTGATTCTTTCTGTCATAAAATGACAATTTGGAGAACGACATGAACACCTCATGGCATTCGGAATGGCGCTTTGCCGCTATTATTTACCGCGCTAATACACTCTGTCTCTAATACACAGTAGTGAGGTGTGTACGAAATGTGAATGGCGTTTTCGGGTTTGATGATCTTTATCTGGAACTGTGGTTGTCTATATCAACCCAACGAGCGATTTTTCTGACTTCGAGTGTATTTGTTATCTACGATAAATAATCAACATGACCGTAAGGTCCCGTACGACTAATTTGACGCCTTTATCAACTTCCCGTGTAGCTTTAAGTCATTGTTCATAAATGTTCTCTACATGAGCTCCTTTCTCATCCTCGATGTACTTACTGTACACGTCTCAAGACCGACCCAATCTCGCGAGAATGTCTTGAGCATCATGTCGAACATCTTCGACGATTGATGCCGCAGGTCGAGTATCCTTCACGAGGCCAATGCCCGTCCGTGCGTACGTCGTAAGCCGTCCCTTTGCACCCCATCCAAGGTCACCCTTTTGTATCTCTTCCTCGTATAACTTCTTGTTCTCCTCCACGCTCAATCCTCGCTCCTTGGCGTCAATGTAGGTTTCATTGATTATCCCCCGCTCATCATATCGAGCAGGCCAGCCCGTTATACACCTTGCCTGATCATACACTGACGACCGCACAGTGTTGATCCCACCATCTGACGCGCGCAGTATCTCCTTCTGATATCCTCCCGCGATTTCCGCCTCATGAGAAGCCAGCGCGTACCCATGACAACGCCAGAAGCTCCCAGAGCAAGCGCAGCAGCTAATCCCCGTCCATCCACGACCCCTCCCGCCGCCATGATTGGCACAGGCTCTGGGAGTGCGTCGCACACCTCAGGGATCAACGTCATCACGGACGCTGAACGAGCCAACCCATGGCCGCCTGCGTCGGAACATTGGACGACCAGAACGTCGGGACGCAGAACGTCCATGACAGAAACCGCCTCCGCCACTGCGGTATGCGGGAAATGTGATAGATAGATGATTGATTCTGAAGTCGGGCGGTCAGTTCCTGCCGGCAGGACCCTTGGTGAGTCTCTGCGTGTGACAGCCACGGAACCAACCTGTACCCAAATGCTTGTTCTTCCCGAAGTCACGGCCCGTACTCGTTCCACCCACGGAATCAGGTCGTCGGGAAGAGAGTGAGGGCCAAAGAACCAAACCGCACATGGTTTGTATTTCTCGATCGCGGCTATTGACTTGGTAAGGTCTGCACCCCAGTTGAGAAACCCAATGCCGATGGGGAGGACGCCCTGAGAGGCGAGGGCATGTTGGATGTCGAGATTTGATGATTGTCTCACGAGGTGGAGAGCTTCCTCTAGGTCGCGATTGAGATTCGAGACGTCGAATCCGGCGGCGAGAAATCCCAGTCCTCTTGCTGCAGAAACGGAGACGGCTAGTGACGCCTTCGCGATGTTGAGCATTGGGCTGAAGCTATTAGAGGGGGTTTGGTCCATGGGTAGGTCGTTTGCAAGACGTTTCCTGGTGACATTATGTAGAGCTACTTCGAATATCTATCTGGTCAATCTGTAGTACGGAGTGCACCTCGGCGGTCGGTTTTCTTTTACTGTATTTATGAGATGAAGTTCGTACTCTTGATTGTTTTGCTCACACGGTTAAGAGTCTTAGACTCACTGGAGATGCTGAAAATATATACAGCGGAACATATCACATTGGACCTCGGTACTTGCAATTATACGAGGACATCTTGATAGTAGTATACACTGGCAACGCATTATTACCACGTTGAAACATGATAAATGAAAGTACCGTCTATCCATTTCCACAAGAAGAAGAGATATAAAGAAGCGTACCTAGGTACAGTATATTATTCTTCATTCTTTTGGCTTGAATTCATACTGATCTGGTTGTCTCTGACATCTCTCACCGCCTGCCTGAAATATCAATGAAGCAGACATAGACAAAAATCACGTGCAGCAGTGATGGATCCGTGATCAAGAATGAGTAGTATCTCTTCTTCAAGATAATTCATCCTGACTTGGGATGATGAGCCTTCAAGCTTCAGTTTCATGAATATCTCCCTGCAGGAGAAGCACTTCTATTTCCTGTCTTTCATTCATATCAGTTCTTGATACCCTTTACCTTCTGCTAGAGATACCCAGCTTTCTTTCTGGAGTAGTAGTTGATTGCCACTACTCCCTATCAGAATCAGTTCTCAGCAGAAACAGGCTGAGTCAAGAGGAACAGGAAAGTCATTCAACTTGTACGGACTGGGAGTAAACCAGTCTACTTTTGCACCTCAAAAAACTTTGCTGTCAAAGAGGAGATTTCCAAGTGGCACTCATAAGTTCTTGACATAATGAACGCCCCAGATCGGTAAGATGACATCCATCTCATCCTCCTCATCACTCTTATTCATGTTGATCGCCTTTCATCGATATCATGTTGTTTTGGTTACGCGAGATTGGGTCTCTCCCACAGATGGAAGACCTCACCTTTCATCTCCCTCTCTTGCTCTTCTCATCAAACTCGGCTGCCTCTCACCCTCACTGCCTTTTACAAATTGCTCTATCAGCTCTTTCATCAACTATTTCTCATCCCCTTCAATCAACCAAAATGTCGAAGCATAATAGTCATCCTCCCAGGTCCGCACTGTCGCTGCCTGCTTCCTTCCCTTCTGTTTCCACTCAGTCCTGTTGTCTCTTAGCTGCTTGTCACTCACCTACTGTTTGTTGTTTTCAACTCCGCGCATTATGGCCAGTGATTCCATGTTTTGCGTTCAGTCGTTTCCCAGCACGAGTGAGTACGAAGAATGCGTGCCTGACATCTCCTGACTCTAGCTACGAGTCTTTTGTCCTCGCAAATGGCGAGAAGAAGGTCGAGGTCGAAACTGATACTCGTAAGTCTCATCGCTATACAGCGGTTTCATGAAGTGCCTCCAGAAGAAGAAGAAGAAGTAGAAACTCATCGCTGTCTTAGGTATCCCATCTTCGGCCATCTTCACTTTCAACAAGGAGGATCACACTCTCGGAAACATGATCCGCTCCCGTCTCTTGCAGAGCTCCCATGTCCTCTTTGCTGGATATAAGGTGCGTTTGCCTTGGTCTGCATGGCTTGGTTGGGCTGTCGACGCAAGTCTCTTCTGTAATTTACACAGCTGACGTCTGCCCACAGGTGCCTCATCCATTGGTGCCTAAGTTCGAACTTCGCGTTCAGACCGACGGTGAAATTACTCCAAAGGAAGCCGTCATCACCGCTTGCCATGAGCTCGTGAAGGATCTGGGCATTCTCTCCCGCGAGTTCACCAAGGAATTTGAGTTGCGTAAGATGGTGGGCGCTGCTCAGCAGCAGAACGGCACTCCCGACGCGGCCTAGATGGGTCTGTGCCATCATGGAAGAAAGGGAATTGGAGTCCGGAGCAAGTGTTTCTTTTCGGATTCGCGCGGCTGGCTACTTCCTTTTCAAATGCTCTTCATACCCTGTATTCTGTTTCAACTTTCGCACCATGGTTTTACCATGAAGATGGCTTATGGGCGTTGCACCAGTCATGATGCAGATGGGTCTTAGTTTTACTGGGAACATGTATTTCTGTCTATTCTGAGACGGGCTTAAATGGGCTGCGATTTCACATCGATCTGCGTAAGATGCCTGGGTCTCTCTATGAATCAAATGCATGGGTAATGGCGGAAGCCAATGCTTGCCAAACGGTGCCATCGTGTCTAATGGATCAATTCCTAGCAGAAATGCTTCTAGACGATAGCCAAATTCTCGTCCAGTCTTCTCTGCCTCTTAAGTATATCACAATCATCGTCAGAGGGCTATCCTTGGTCGGCAAATGAGGTCAGCTTCCCAATGCGGCTAGTGCGCTTTCTCCGCGTCCCTGAGCGGGACATCGTCACAGTCTAAGCCAGCTCCTGATCCTCTTACCTTGTTGCCTGTCTGTCCACAGCTGGAATCCCAATTCCAGGTTGTTTCTTTCATTCAATTTCATCGTTCGTTCTTTTTTCCCTGTATGCTGTCTCCGTTTTTGTAAATGTATTCATCGTCGAATTCCTTCCTCGGCGGCGCCAATAGCGCTCGCTCCGGACAGGCGCCATTCATGCAGCAACAACCTCCGTACTCCCAATTCCCCAACAGCCTGCAACAGCAGCAACAACCACAGCAGCAACAGCAGCAGACCGGCTTCGCACCTCAGCCCACTGGATTTGTGCCTCAGCCGACCGGTTTTGGAAATGCATCGCTCCAACCTCAACCGACGGGATTTCCCGGGGGTCAGCAGCTTCAACCTCAGTTTACTGGCTTTCCCGGCGCTGCACCTCAACTACAGCAATCACAGTTTGCGGGATATCCTGCTCAGAACCAGCCTCCACAGCTGCAGGTCCCGTCAGCTTCGGGACTTCCTTCTCGTCCCGCTGCCAAAACCTCGTCCGCGATCGCAGACTCGTTTCGGGATGCTTCCGGCGGAGCGCCGCCCCCGCCACCTAAGTCGGGGTCGAAGATCCCCAACATCAGACTCTCGTTCATCACGGCGCAGGACCAGGCCAAATTCGAACAATTGTTCAAGTCTGCGGTGGGCGATAGCCAGACGATGGATGGTCAGTCCTTGCCGCGCCTTTGGAAGGACCTTATGATCAGTTGACGGATGAGATCGCTAATGTCGTCCTACAGGAGAGAAAGCTAGGGACCTCCTCCTACGTTCGAAGCTTTCAGGGAGCGACTTGTCGAAGATTTGGTGAGTGCATGGATCTCAGGATTGCGGTATAAAATACGGGACTAATTGCTTTAGGGTTTTGTCGGACTCGACCAAATCGGGCCAGCTCTTCTTCCCTGAATTCGCACTGGCAATGTACCTGTGCAATTTGAGACTGACGGGCAAAGAACTCCCTGCCGTTCTTCCCGATAAGATCAAGAACGAAGTGTCAAGCATGGTGGACATTATCTCTTTTGGAGTGCCCGATACGGAACCTCAGCCTGCGCAAAGGACCAACGTCCCTAATTTCGACGCACCGCTGCTGGAGAACAAATCGGCACCTCCAGCGCCTCAGCAACCCCAGCCCCAGCAACCGACGAATTCCCAGCTTCTTTCGCAGCTTGCTGCGCAGCCTACTGGGCTCTATTCTCAACCCACCGGCTTCCGGCCCAGCCAACCCGGCTTCGCGGGTCAAAACCAGAGCCTCGCGCCGCAGGCGACCGGGTTCCCAGGCCAGAACCAATCCCAGATGCAGCAGCCACAGCCTACCGGATTTGGACAAAACCCTCAAGCTACCGGCTATAGTGGCCCTCGACCTCCAATGCCGCCTATGCCTACGGGATTTGGGCCAAACCTGAGCCCCGCACAGACAGGCATGGCGCCGCTCGCTGCCCAGCCAACTGGTATTCCGGGCCAGTGGGGTTTCGTGAATGCTCCTTCGACAGGATTGCCAAATATCGAGGCTCTCAAGCAGCAACTCATGCCTCAGCCAGGTCGCGAAGGTGGCTTTACCACTGCTGGCCTTTCCGGAAATGCTACCATACCATGGGCCATCACGAAGGAAGAGAAGAAAATTTATGATGACCTTTTCCGGGCATGGGATGGCCTTCGCAAGGGCTATATCGGCGGCGATACTGCTATCGAAATCATGGGACAAAGCGGCCTTGACCGGAAGGATTTAGAGCGGATCTGGACACTGGCCGATCCCAACAACAGGGGCAGGCTGAACATGGATGAATTCGCTGTTGCCATGCATCTGATTTACAGAAAGCTCAATGGATATCCTGTGCCAAATCGCTTGCCCCCAGAGCTTGTTCCGCCTTCTACAAGGAACCTGAATGATTCAATTGGAACCATCAAGTCCCTGCTATCGCAAGATGCTGAGCATCGCAAAGCATCCGGAGCTTTCCTGCAGCCGCAGAAGACTGGTGTGAGTTATCTCAAGGAGCACTCCTTCCGCGGTGGTGCAGTCTCCCCAGGCTTCGGTCGGAAAGATGCAACTATGTTCAAGAACAACGATGAAGCCGTTGGATATCGCTCTAGTGCCCGTCGTCGAGTTGGTAACAATGGTCGGACTCCATCACCTGCGTCATCCTCACAAGCTTCGGAGGAAGAACTGTCCCTCGAGCAGCTAAAGAAGAAGATTCGAGAGGTGAAGATCATGTTGGACGCCATTGATTTCCAAGATGAAAATCGGGCCGAGGAAGATGATGCCTTGGACCGTAGAGACCGCAGAGAAGCGGAGAGTCTTATGGACAGGATCCGACGTGTTCAGGACGACATCGATACACATCCTAACGCATCCTTCCGTAACCTTGACACTGGGGCAGAGCGAAGGTCGTTGCGCCGCCAGCTTCAGGCTTATGAAGACCAAGTCCCGCAAATAGCTTCGGACGTTCGTAGGGTGGAGCGAGAAATCGCCGAGGCCAGGCTTGAGCTTTTCCGTCTGAAGGATGCAAAGGCTCATCCTAACAGTGCCTTCAATATCGTTGGCACTGGCCCTGGCGGTGCTGTGACCGAGGCAGACCGTATCAAGGCTCGCGCTCGCGCGAGGATGCAAGCTCGTGCCGCGGAACTCGCTGGAAAACCAGTTCCTGTCTCAGATGATGACGATGCAGCTGCGGCTCGTCGTCTCGAGGCCGAGAGTGCCAACATCAAAGCCGACAGAGAGCGGAACGAGGCAATGACACGTGAAGTGGAAGAGAGTGTCAAGGAATTTGCGCGAAGCCTTGAAGACAGCCTCAGGGAGGAAGGCGAGAATTCGACACGTGAGCATGAAAGACGCCGCTGGGAGGATGCCCTTGGTGTTGAAGACACAATTCGCGATTTTATTTACGACCTCCAGCGTAACCGCAGGACGGCGCACGTGCGAAAGGAAGAGTAAGTCTAGGCAAATTGAACACAGGGGTCCTTATCTACAGACACTGACAATTTTAGGGAATCCAAATCCCTTTCTGCTACCAGAGATGTGCGCGCATCTGCCGATGCCGCTCCTGCACGAGCATCTCCAGTATCTGCGAGCTCGACAGGTACTCCGGCGGGATTAACGCATGAGGATCGTGTCGCAGCCGCGAGAGAGCGTGCTCAAAGACGCATCGCTGAACGCATGGCCGCTGCTGGCCTCAAACCGCAGAGTGACGCGCAGGAAACCCTTCAACAGCGGCAAGAGCGCGAAAGGAAGGAGCGCGAAGAACGGCTGAGACGCGCAGAAGAAGAAGATGCTAAGCGGGAGGCAGAGAGGCAACGTCGTTTAGCAGAAGAGCGTGCCCCAGCGAGTACTGCAGCCAAACCGATCGGCAAGAAGCCTCCGCCAGCACCTCCATCTCGCAGAGCGCGAACCGACAGCGCTGATCAGGCCGACGCGAAGAAGGCAGAAGAAGTAGCCAAGGAGGAGCAGGCTGCTCGTGAACAGGCTATCAGGGAAGAACAGCAAGCACAGGAGGCGGAGACGAAACGTCTAGAGTACGTTCTCCATTCATCCTTCGCCTTAACATCATGACAGGAGCTAATGATTTTCCAGGGACGAGGCAAGGCAGCAGGAGGAAGAGTTACTCAAAGAGAAAGAGGCTCAGGAGGCCCGTCTCCGTGCGCTTGAAGAACAGGTCAGGCAAGGCAAGTTGAAGAAGCAGGAGGAGAAGCGACGGAAAGAAGAAGCCGAGCGTCTGGCGAAGGAAAAGGAGGCTAGGCTCGCCGCCCAACGCGCCGAACTAGAGGCGGCTAGGGAACGAGAGCGCCAGCTTCAGCTGGAGCTGGAAAATCTTGAGGAGAGCTCTTCTGATGATGAGGGCCCCATAAATATCACACCTCAAGATAGCACTCCAACGCAGAGCCAGGTGCTCCCTGCTCGAGCAGCGGCGCCTCCAGCGCCTTTAGTGCCTCCAGTCCCGACTGAGCCTGTTCAGACACCCGAAGCAGAGAAGATTGCCCACACTGAAGCTAGCTCACCAGCTAGCAGCCGGACTGGCCCATCAAGCATCGCCGCTGATACAGAATCGAGGAATCCATACTTCCGGAAGATGAGTCAGAATTCGATGGAGAGCCAGGTTACGTCGCCACCAGCTGTTCCTCAAGCCGCCGCTGTTACCCCTGCCAAATCAGAGGTTCAGTCCACCAACCCCTTCCATCGCCTTGCCCAGCAGGAAAGCGCGAAATCTGCTTTCACGGGAGCAGGACCCCTCGAGCGCAAGTCTCGCGTGCGGCCGGAAGATGATGACTGGTCCGCCGCAGGTTCGGAGCATGACGATTCCTCATCTGACGATGACGATGAGCGGCCTGGCGGCGGCAGTGCAAAGCAATTGGCAAGCATTCTGTTTGGCACCATGGCACCTCCGCGACCACTGAGTGCCATGGATGATAAGTCCGCTTCGAAATCTGCCACTCCAGTCCAGGACAGCGCGTTCGCTGCTCCTCCACCGCCGCCTCCTCCTGTACCCGCTGTTGCTACTTCTGCTCCTGAAGTTGACGCAGCCGCCTTCGCGGCTCCAGGTGCTCCTCCACCTCCACCTCCGCCTCCTCCACCTCCACCGCCGCCTGCTGCTGCACCGCCAGTGCCAAGCTTCGATCCCCAGACCGCTCCGCCACCTGCACCTCCTGCTCCTCCACCACCAGCTCCCCCAGCTGCTCCAGCTGCTCCAGGTGGAATGCCCGATCGTAGTGCTCTGTTAGCATCCATTCAGGCAGGCAAGGGTCTTAGGAAGGTTCAAACTAATGACCGGAGCGCAAGCTCCGTTGCCGGGCGCGTCTTGGACTGAGTGAGCCAGGCGCATCGAGCCTCTTGGATATAGTTTATATTTCTGTAGCTATTCGCTTAGTGGAGGCAGTGATGCCACGAAAATGTACAGTGGGAAGAACGATGCGAAGCTGGTGACGTTGAAGGAGAGCTGATCGAGCTCTCCAGTATCTATGTGTTGCAGTGATTTACTTTATAAATCCACTTTCTTTCCTTTATCCTACTCTGTAAGATATCACTTGACGCCATTTTTGTCATCAATGTCCATTCATGGTGTGCATATATATCAAATATGGCAATCCTGACTCGAAAACAAAGCTACAAAACTGTGCTGCCAATGGAGCGGAAATTGCTGTAAGAGTTAAAACTGTTATATAGCATCAAATACAACCAGAAAATGGAGATGATATAGAGTCATGCAAGATGAGTTCTCTCGGCAAAATCAAACATGCAAGGGAAGGAAGCAAATGAGCACATATATTCTCAAAATCGTTGCCAAATCTCAAGTGGCAACCTCGGCAATGACATTACCCAACGTACTTATTGACCAAAGCACGACGAGTCCCCATCCGATCCTGCGATCCATCCTCCACTTATTCAGCGGAACGAGGATCAGCAAACCGACGAGCGTGACCAGCAGCGTAGCACCGCTGATGAGAAGGACTTTGGAAATGGCAATCTCATACGGGGCATGACTCTTGAGTTTGGCAGCGGAGGCATCGTGAGTCTGTGAGCTCAGCGTCATGTATAGACCACCGACGCCGATTCCCAACAAAATATTCAACATGGGTCCTCCGAAGCAAGCGCTGAGAGCCATGACGGGGTATCCAAGCCTCGCGACCGTGACATCGGCGACGAGGTCCCCGAGGGAATTTCCGACAGCGAAGACAGTGAGGCCGAGGAGGGAGTCGCTAATGTTGAGGATGACTCCGAGGGTTTTCAACAAGTTGACTACTTCCGTAGCGATGGTGGCGATCCATGAGATGGCGACGACGAAGCCGAGGAACGCGAGAAAGGGACGCCACTGGCCCGGGGCGTGGGAATGAGCACGGTGTCGTGTGCTGACGATGACCCCCGTAAAGCAGAGCAGTGAAAAGAGGAGTGAGCAGAGAGATGGTAATAGGAGATTGCGAGCTTTCATCTCCTCGTCCATACTCGTCCAGGCAATGAGCGTAATGAAGAAGGGACCTGTGAAGAGTTGTACCAGGACTAGCCACCGATTCCATTCCTTGGGCGATGACGATAAGGGATCTGCAACTGGAGGAGCGGCAGGTAACTCTGAATCCCAGCGCGGCCGAGGCTTGACAGACTGGCGTTGAGACATTGTGTTTGACCCTGTGGTAACCGGCTCGCTGACGGGTTCTTGGTCGCGGGCCCGAAGCAGCGGACTGTCTTCTGGAAGTCTGACGCGCGGTACAGGTCCTTCTGTATCATTGGCTGACGTGACTACTATAGAAACCGGTTGCGCGTCATCGGCAACAGGGACCGGCTCGACAACGGGAAGCGTGATGGTCAGCAGCAGCACGCTAGGCGCTGCTATTATACCCAGCAGGCGTTCACAGATATTCTTGGACTTCCAGCCGTCCAAAGTCGGAAACAGCGTGGAGATGAGCACGTGAGGAGAGGGCAGTATCCCGTAAGGCCACCATGGTACAGGAGTGGGAGAACGGGGATCATCGAAATAATCATCGTGCATCTGCAGTATTCCTGCAGTACTTGGCCCAGCCGGTAAACGAGAACTTGGGGCTCTGGAAGACGTAGACGCCGGCGCGTCGGGCAATGGCGGAAACGGAACAGCAGGACTTTCCAATCCAGCATCAATGGTTCCACGAAGCGTTGATGTTCCTCGCGGAGAAACTTGTAAGGGCGAACGAGGAAGGACAGCGTCTGCTTGATAATTGGGAGATCGAAACTCAGCTGGCGGCGGTGCAAGCAGATCCGGGTTGCGAAGACTGTTGGCGCGTGCTGGACTTGAACTTCGCGACGGATAGCCCGATGACGATGGCGAGACTGTCAACATCGCGGTGTGGTCAATTCGAGCGGCCTCAGGCGCTGCAGCATCTTGTTCACCTACGGGCTTTCCAGAGGGTTGACTGGCGGTAACAAGAACGGGCTTATTAGACGCGGTTTGATCGAAAACACTCGTATCAAGTTTGAGTCCTGCAACATCGTTGGCAGATACAGCTCGGGCTCGAGCTGAGCCGGCTGCGCTCTCAGGGGACAAGCGATCACTCGGCGAACGCCGATTCCGCCATGGAAGAGACGCGACCGAACGATCATCCACAAGCTCCGAAGGTGGGCTGTCGGGATCGTCTGAATACCGGCTCAGGCTGATCGACAAGTTTTGATGGATATTCCTTGACTTTTGGAGAGAAGATAACACTGACTGGAACTCAAGTGCGCCGACAAAGCTTGGTCTGATAGGGTTCACTGTGTTTCGCCTTCTTGCCATGCTCGGGCGAGCAACACGCATGTTCTCTCGTAGCTCGGCCAAGTAACGATCGCGAGTTTCATCATCCTCGTCCTCATAATCCTGCCAGGCTGGAACGTCGGAACGCTCCAGGCTGGCGAAATCCTCGGTTGATGCACCATGCAATCGAGTCCTTGACTCCACGGCCACTCCTGGATCATCGTCCTCGGCTGCCTCCTCGATCTCGAGTTCTTGATTTTCTGGAATATGAAAATGAGACCGGGCTCTGACATTCCGCTCATACTTCCTGCGCTGTCGCACCAGGTACCAGTGCCAGGTGACGACCAACACGACGTAGAAACAGTACAAGCCAACCATTGCTGCACACTCCCATGCGTAAAGCCGGCCATCGGAAAGTAGGACCATAGTGAAGCTTACCGCCACGACGAAGTATCCCACGTCACGAACGAAACTTCTACGGGCTACCCTGAATGGCCGCACCAATGCCATGGAGCCCGCTACGACAGAGGTGATAAAACTTGCGGCTCCGATCAGCTCGCCCACCGCCAGACTGCCACTATTCGACCTCATGGCGGCAAAGGTAGAAAAGACATCCGGGCTGCCATTGCCAAAGGCAAGAAAGGTGACACCGGTTAAGCTTTCGCTCATGCCCAAAATGCTTGCCAGGGTACTCAGATCGACGCAGAGAAAGTCACTGGCCGCGATTCCGATTGTGCTGAAGAGCTGGGACAGCCAAAGAATTAGGATAATGAATGCGATGGGTTTGGCGTCAGCAAGGGTACAGTAATAGAATTGGAGGTAGGAGAATAACCCCTCCTCATGATCCGGGCAGTTTGTACGGACGAAAGCACATTTATCTTTTGCATTGCGGACCAATCGACACTACACAGTCTGTCAGTACCGGGTTGCAAAGCGTTCGGTGACAAGGGTGGCAGTACCTCTGGCACCTCGTCTCTCTTCCAGATATCTCTGCCTGGTCCCCCAGCCCAGTTCTCCGAGAAGGTGCTGGGAGCATTGATCGATAGTCCTCCAAACCCCCAATTGACCAATGCTATGACGGTGAAGAGCGAAAAAGTGACATAGAACGCGCGGACGGAGTACCGGTGCTTTTGGCGCGTGGGAGACCGAACCAGGTTAAGGGATCGGAGACTGAGCATTGTGAAGATGCTGCATCCTGGGCAAGCAAGCAGAGACGATGGATTGTTCGCCGAATAGTACCTTGTCTGGATTGTACTAGTGGTGGTCCAACCGTCAGGCGATTACCGAAGCGTGGTGATAGATAGGCTGGACATACGAAGTTACAGACCAAGAGAGGACAAGAAAAAAGGTAGTGAGTCGCTAAGGCACTGGTGATAATGTGTAAGACTGCTAGGCACCGTTATCTCCTCACAGTGGTACATGGCCTTGGGCGCAAGCCACTCGCTGGAGCATCCCCTTTCGCAGCTTGCTGGATGATGTCAGAATCTGTCTAGTTTGAGGCAGTGCGTCGGTCACGTCTTGGCGATCGTGGGGAAGTGAAAGCGGCCTGCCTGACTGCAAGTCTTTCTTACCCGAAAAACCAACATTTGCCGTAAGGTGATTGCCAATTATGAAATTAGATCGAAGGAGAGCTTGATGAAGGAAATATACTGACCATGATAGACAGCGATGCCATTTCCATGAGTGATGGACTGACAACTGACATAACCATCAGCGTGACCAAGCTATTCCCAACCAGGCTAGACAGAGGTACTGCACTAATGGTTGCTGCAGTCCGTCGTATGTTTTGTTGACACGGACAGGAAGACTCTCGTCCCCAAAAGGCACAGAGAACGTGCAGCAGCAGTATCAAACAATCAGTGGCTGCATCATCACCGTCACAGCTTCTCCATCATCCATACTCAAGATATGATTGCTGCGCAGAGTCTTTGTTGATTGCATATTCTCTTCCTTTTTTCTCTTTTTCTCTTCCATCTTCCATCTTCGATCTCTCCTCCCTCTTACCTCCTATTCCAGAACAGAAACCACGACCATCTCGGTCCACTCAAAATGCCCCGCGTAGCGAACCCCAAGGTTCATCGCCGCTCAAATGGCGCTTCAACGCCTCACAAGAACTCCCCCATTAAGTACGTACCGCGCTAAGAGGGACTGGTCGCAATGCGCCTTCCCTTTGCGACGTCTGGCACTAACTGCTCCTCTAGGATCCCGCTTAACGATGACATGGGGGAGAAGGCGGCTCGTATGGAGGCCCGACAGGCGCTTCATGACCGTCAGATGGACCAGATCAAAGCAGCCGTCAAAACACCCATGCCACCTCGTAAATACCACAGCTACGATCGTGCCGGAAGTGTTAGCCCTGTGACACCGCGGGGTTCAGGCGCCCGAGGACGGGAAAGCGATGTGAATGGGCGACGAGCAGTGACA
Organism: Evansstolkia leycettana; assembly: GCA_000787455.1. Classification (NCBI taxonomy): domain Eukaryota; kingdom Fungi; phylum Ascomycota; class Eurotiomycetes; order Eurotiales; family Aspergillaceae; genus Evansstolkia; species Evansstolkia leycettana. Next base: position 13,717 of record JSYV01000239.1, on the reverse strand, counting down.
CCCATGAAGCGGGTGCCCATCTTGGCCAACTTCGAAGAGTGGATGAAGATGGCGACGGACAACAAGATCAATGCGAACAACTCGTGGAACTTTGCGCTCATCGATTACTTCCACGACATGTCGCTGCTTAAGGAAGGGGACGGTGTGAACTTTCAGAAAGCTAGTTGCACCTTGGATGGTTGTGTCAAGATCTACACCAGCAGAGTCGACAGCGTTGCAACTGAAACGGGAAAGCTTCTCAGCGGCTTGGCTGACAGTCGCGATCGAAAGGCACCCGAAGCCGAAGCTGAGGGAGAGGATGGCGACGAGGACGAGGAGGGAGAAGACGGGACCACCCGGAGGTCAAGACGAAAGGTAATTAGAAAGGATGTGACAAGCCTCTTTCACTGTTTGTATGGCTGATCTATTTCTAGGCGCAACGCTCCCATGAAGCTACGCTCGCACCCTCGTTTGCCTCCCTACAATTGAAGAAATTTGAGCTCGAATTCGCAGTGGACCCTCTGTTTAAGAAAGCGTCGGCAGATTTTGACGAGGGCGGTGCCAAAGGATTGCTTTTAAACCATCTGTCCATTGACGGACAAGGACGTATCGTGTTCGACAGCAGTGATGATGTAGAGACTCCGAAAGAGACGGACAGTGACCGACAGGACTCCACTGGGGCTGACCAGCCAGATTCCGTCTCGCCGGCACCCAAACAGCACGCAGACACCGTAATGGAAGAAAACATGGAGATCGATATAGCTCCTTTAGCGAGCCGATTTTTTCCCGATCTGGATCGTCTTGCGGAACAGGATATTTGCCCTTCGTTGAAGAACTTCGACTTGGGTGATCCCAGTGGATCATTGGACATTCCCCTCCTGAAAGCGCCGGAAGACTGGCGGAATGACAAGTCCAACGGAGAAGGCGCGGGCATCACTGACGCGTCTGGAATCATGCTCGATGATGATAACGCGGTCGGCTTCGACGACGACGATGCTACTTTGGCGGGCTTCGACCTCAGCGATGACGCCGGTTTCGGTGACGGTGGTGAGGCCTGGGCCCGAGAAGCTGCTCTTGAGCCAATGCTCAAGGTCCACCGGGTCGACCGCGATGGTGACGAGATTATGGGCGATGCCGACCTCGACAATGAAGACGCATATGCTATTACGCTTTCCCACCAACCGTCTAATGCGGAGCATGAGAACATTCTCAGTTATTTCGACAACGCCTTGCAGAAGAATTGGGCAGGTCCAGAGCACTGGAAGATTCGAAGAATCAAAGAGCATGCGGCCGCCAACACCGCAAATGCGGCACCCAAGCAGCGCAAGGAAAAGGAACCCTTCGAGATTGACTTCGCCGCACCTTTAGATCCTGCCGTTGCGGAATTGATATACAATCAAGCCAGCTCGAATTCTACCATCTCCCTGCCGAAAACCCAATGGAAGACCAAAGGTCGCAACCTTCTTCCCGACGACAAGCACTTCAACTCTCGACAATTGCTCCGTCTTTTCCTCAAACCCAAAGCGCGCATGGGCTCCAGGAAGCTTGTTGGTCCACAGTTCAACAATCGACGGCAAAGCCAAAACGCTGGTAACGGTGAGATGGACGAGGCATTCTGGGCTAATCATAAGCCAGAGAACGACGCCGGCAACCCTGATGAGGATGCGGACCCAGGCGCGTATGATGCCAACTTTTTCGCGGATGATGACGGCCTTGTGTTCCCCAATGGTCTTGGTATGGGAGATGACGATGATGACAATTTGCCATTTGCGGATGCCAGGGAAATGCTGTCACCGCCCGTTGATGGAGTTCCAGGAACATCAGCAGGAGAAGCTGGGGGACCCTCTGGGCTTACTGGCCTTCTGAATATGGTCGGTGCTACGCCCGGGCCAGGAGCAGGTGGATTTGGATCACAACTAGTCACTCAGGGTGGCCGAAGAGCACGACCGGACTACGTCGCATACGCCCGAGTCGCTAAGAAGGTCGATGTTCGTCGACTCAAGCAGGAGATGTGGAAGGGCATGGGCGACCGTTTGATCGCAGCCACGGACTCTGACAAGGTCAACCATACGACCAACAACACGGTGTTAGCGTCACAGTCCAGTGAGGACGAAGCAGGAATGCCGCCTACGCCAACGCCCAACAGAACCCAGGGATCGCATGCCGACATTGAGGGCAAGGAGGCAGATGGTCGGTTACGGTTCACAAGCATTATGAATTCTCTGAAGTCGGTCTATCCTCAAGAGGCACTGCGTGATATCAGCACTTCGTATGGCTTTATCTGTCTTCTTCATTTGGCCAACGAGAAGGGTCTCGTTCTGCAGGGCGGTGACCCGTTCAGTGACGTTGCTGGTAATCTGGAAGAGATTTACGTGATGAAAGACACTCAGGCCGTCGTCGAAGAGGGAGCCGCGTAGATACGATCATCCCCCTTCGGCTCTTGCGATAGTTATTGTACAGTCGAGTGTCAGGTTGAGTGATGACAGGTTTGGATGGCAGGACTTTGCATGAAATTTTTTTGTCTGATTAAGAATGACAGATCTTTATTCATGACGGAGTTGGTTGGGTGTGTCTTTTTCATAAGTACAGTGCGCGTGTTTCAGTTTCTTCTCGCTGTTTGGTCTACAGTAGAGGAGGTATGCGATTTGTACTAAGGTTATTCCATCTTAAGCTACCACATAATTCTCTGCAACTCTCTCGAGTCATATAGGCTCACTAGCTATTGTGCCAGCGAGGTGCCCATGCATCATCGAGCTCTATCTCTTACAAGCTTTCTACTCTAGCTACCTTGTGTAGGACAAGCTGCGTAAGTCACATATCCCGAAGTTCACTTCTCTAGGAGGACTCGAGTTCGATGGAAGATGCCTGGAGTCAGATCACTTCCACAATGTCTGCAGTTTGCTTCCTTGTTCTTCGTTTTTGATTTACCCCGGCAAAGCAATTGACCAGCCATCCCTGCTCATTAGGGGTTTAGGAATGGATCGAATGGTCATGAGAATCCAAACATACCCAAGACGTTGTGAAGGTAATATATCGCAAAATGAATACCCAAAAAACATACAACAGTAGGGATTCGCTGGTGGTCACCCACCCAACTACTAACCTACCGGCGTGTGGCTTAAGTACGGCTGAGCGGACGGGAAGCCCTGTTTTCCACACCCTATGGTCGTATGTGCTAGATCTGAAATAAGAATGGATTATATGGATCCACTGCCCTGATCAGAGTGATATCCAGTAGTAGCAAGACCATTTGGGTTTCAGTTGCGAAGATGGCCCATGGTGGCAAGTAACAAAGTCAATTAGTTCCATCAAGGTAGTGGAAATAGATATGGTGAGATCAATGTAAGAAGTAGCTAGAGACAAGTGAACAACAACAAAGATGGATATCAAGTCCCAAAAAGAAAGGTATAACTATGTATCGTGGCATGCAGCGTACAAAATCCCGCAGGCCCTGCAGCAAGTCCGAACAAAGGAGATCATGCGAAACCGAGCGCAAGTAAAATAAATTCTTAACTCTGTTAAAAGACTTGATGTATGTAATCTGTCCACTGTAGAGCTTCTGCTTTTTTTTTATAGATTTCCTGATACTTGGTTTCAATCATGGCCGAGTCGGCGGCGGAAAGCTTGGACTCGCCATCGGACTTGCGTAAGCTCCAGGAATCGGGACAGCTTCGTACGTCCGCTCACCGGGTGCGGCGCCCATGTGTTCGTTGATGATCTGGGTTGTTTGGGTCGGGGGAGGAGATGATGGAGTTGGAGGGACGGCGGCAGGCTCAAATCCGTCCTGCGCTGGCTTAGGAGTAGCATGCTGAATGCGGATGGGGGGTGGCTGGAGTTGGAAAGCCGCGGGTGGACGAGTGGGAGAGCGAGGAGTGGCATATTGCGTGGCACAGACTTCTCCGTTTTCTGCGGCAGAGTAGATGTCTTGTTCGACTCGAGTGGTAGTCACGTAAGGCGACTTGGGAGTCTTGGGGAAACCCGGTGTGTTTGGAGCAGATTGGATTCGAAGTTGAGCCAGGTAAAGATCCGATCTGGCCTTGTCGCGAAGATACATCGATTTGGTCAGGCGTCGCTTGGAGTAGAAGCGATAGAAGACCACGGCGTAGATGAAGATGACGAAAACTTCAATGACGACTTCGATGATGGCGCAGACCAAGCCCCAGTCCTAACCGCGTGAGAAGTTTGCATTAGCGGAAGAAGTCGGTGTGACCAAAGGAAAGACACAGTGACAATAACCATACCTGTAGACGACAGAGAAGCGCGTAATCAATGTCATTCTGGAAGAGTGCCTCTCTGGTGTTCTGCTTGCAAGACCAGCCCCAGAGATCCTGTCCGTTGCCGGTTGCCTTCGAGTTCTGATACATGGCGGCTCCGACAACCCACATGACAAGACTGAAGACGAAAAAGCAGACGGAGAAGACGGAATAGTAAACGGCCACTTTCTCAGCGCGTCGATGGCCACCCTTCCAGTAACCATAGAAAACGATCAAACATGTGAACAGCGAGAAGCATGACAGGCCAAGCAGAAGATACTGCGCCCATGGATTTGTGCCAGTGGCCCATGCAGGGAGATTGTTGCGAGGAGGAAGAGACTTGGTCGCGTTGAAGATGGTCAATGTCGTTGCCAGCAAAGAGAGGACGATCAGACTGCAGCCGAAATTCACAAATCGGAGGAAAACCTTTGCGATGCGAACCCGTGTTTTGACTCTCTGGTAATGGGATGTAAGTCCAAAGATGCCACTTGAAGGAACGCGTGGGGGGCCTTCCGTGCGCACTCACCAGGTCTCGAGCATTTTCTTTTTCTGTGTCCTCCTCACGCTTCTCCAAAAGATACTCCTCCCGGAAAGTTGGACTGAGTGGGTTCAAGGCCCGCCCAGGGGTACCGGGCGTTTTCAAAGCACTCTTCAGCGGTGAAGCAGGAGGACGAAACTGAGAAGCGTGATTTGCCGGATCATTTGCAGACACATATCCAAACCCTACGTCTGACACATCGTGCCGGGTCTCCTGCTGAGGAGGGTCTGCAAAGGGAGATTTCCCCGTCTCCGAAGCACCAATGGGTGAGTGTACAGATGTGGCTTCGGCGAATCGAGCCGTTCGAGGGCTCTTGACTGAGGCACTGGTGGTGTCAGACGAGCTCTGGGCTTCAGGAGCTGGTGTGGGCTGCGATGGCAGTGACATTGCACCGAAGTTGCGTCCGCGCACGATATCTGCCGGGGTCGTTGGTTCGTAGGTCTGAGGCGAGTAGTCTTGACTGTTGGTCGAGACAGACATTGGAAATTCTGGTTCGATCTTTGATATTCTTTGATTGTCGAAGTCCGAGATATCAAAGGTGTCAAGAGAGCCAGCTCTCAACTTTCCCTAGAGAATACCGTTTTGCCTTGAAAATGGAAGACCTTCGGTGGATGGCCGATAGCAGAACCAGAGCTGAGGTCGGCTGAAAGCGAGCCAAGTCAGAGCGTCAACGGCTTCAGATCCATGTACTTTAGGCGTAGGATTATCAGAGATCCGCAGCCACGAAGTGGTAACGCAAGCGATCGCTTCGATCTTCCAGGATACTTGAGCCTTCAAGTACAAAAATCTTGCCTCAACGTTGGAAAGGGAGATCGGGATCAAAATGATTCAACGTCCACTCTAAGTGGGGGAATCATTCAATTTGCGCTCTGGAAGCTGGGTACTAATCTTCGCATTGTCAGCACTCAGAATTACAGTTTTCTAACACCAGTCATGTAGCCCCATTACTGAGGGAGGCTGTGTATGAGTTCCTGCTTACCTCTACCGCACTGCTAGCTCATCCACCACCCGAATGTCTACTGCGAAACCTGCGCTGTCGACAAACGAGAATAATATACAGACCAGCAGTAGAACCAAATGAAGAGAAGCGCGATGACAATCCGGAGTACACAGGCTGAAAAGCAGAGAAAATCGACGACGAAGTCGAGTCTGGCATGACCAGCTTGAATATCAATGTTGGGCGCTGGGCCTGGGACATATCGGCAAGCGAGAGGGGCGTTTTGCAATTCGACTCCAGTAGAAACACAGTGTTTGTCAAGGTGTACCTAGCTAAGCGCCGGACAAGCATCCTGGGAGTTTGGGCGGCATTACGAGATCGCAGACTTGCAGAGAGAATGATGGTGATTGGGGCCACAGAAAGCGCAGCGTAAGCTGGTCTCGAGATGAAGTGGTTGTTGTTCAGTGTGACTGGCTGCGGGCGGATGCTGCTCACGCATCCCGTAAGCACTTGTCACAGCGGGAGTTAACCACTGAGAGCGCCCCTCAATGGCTCTCTTCATCGCCGCTAGCTCTAGATTAATGCATGGATTGTCACGGCCTGGGCAAATAAGCTTCCTTCTGTCCATCTTGCTGCGGTCAGACCAATAAGCACGGATACGCAACCACCCATCTGAAGGTGGTACAGCATTGGACTAATCAGAGCTGAAGACTCGTTCGCTGTCAAGATAATATATATTAGTTATATCGTCACAGATGGCAAGGTACCTGGCTTGATTTGGAAGGTCTCGAATCAGACATGATGACACCACGGACAATAACATTTTTTTGTTTTTGTTTCATCGCGGATAAGCGAACATTGACGTTTCGGTTCTTCGATCCATGTTGACTTTGGCATAGAGCACACATTCAGTACGGACTGTCTGCACTTCCTGGAGTTACAGAAAAGAGACAAAAGGGCACTGAACGTCGCTGCTCATGTAGGTACCCATTCCTTCAATCCTCCTCCACCCTCTGCAATGGTCTGCCCTCGAAATCACATGCAGGTCTGGTCACTCCACAGATCTTACCTGTGCTGAGAGATGGGATGGGCCAGCGGAAGGAAAAATGCGCCATAGTTTCATTAGATACAGATCGAATAATAATAAGTCACGGAGTACTCCGTGGTTCCATTTGAGATATGGAGAACCGGTAAAGTCAGTCAGATGGGCGCCAAAGGGAACGGTATACTCCGTATTGTCCACACTAGCAGGCGATTAAGCGCTGGGCTCGATCTTCTTCGAAACACATTGAAGTTGCAAGACTGGGCGCTTAACTTACCTTCATGCTACTAGTGGTTCGTAATGGGACCGGTTTCAGCCACCTTAATATTGTATCGGCAACAAAATGATGAAGAATACCTTATCATCGCATTTGGTGATGGCTACTCTGTAGAGCAATCGTCTTCTCACCTGCTTGGCTTCGCTTATTATTCGAACAAATGCTGATCATCGTTCTGCTCAGCTGATTACAAACGGTATTAACTTCATCAAGCTTGAAGGCTTGCTTCCGCTTGCTTACTTGCTTGATGCCAAGACGTCATCCTACGTCTGATCAGCTTGTCGACTCAAATTGATAAGCGAACATTGTTACGAGTATGTATATGAAAGGATCAAGTTCGCCTGAAATGAGCTGCTGGTTTGATTCGCCGCTGACGCATCTCTTTCACAGAGAAACGAGGAATTGGCCTAGAAAGGGACATATTGGAATCGAAAAAGCTCACTGTCCATGCAGGGACATTAGCACGACTCTCTATCTGGGTCAGCGAGAACATGCATGATTCTGTATATCCCACATTCACAGGACGCTTTCCCAGCAATTGATAATATGACGACTGGCATTGATGACGACGAGACTCCAATGTCCACATATCAGGACGGTCGTTCACTTACTACCCAGTTCAGCCATGAGCCAATTTGGCCCATAACAGGTGAGATGTGATGCCATGACACACAGATGATTCAATATGGTGAACAATCGTATCCTGCTGTCGTAGATCTCTAAGAGCGTTTATCGATCTATTGCCACAGACGGGATATCTGCCATTATTTATCCGCTGAGTGTTCCTCGTTCATCGATTTGCATGTTTAAGTGCAGAGCAATAACTGGATTCGACAACAACGGCTGCCGATCATTTGTTGGCAAGAACCGGAGAATGTCATAAACAAGAGCGACCACAGTAGAAGAGTCTCCACGGCGAAGAGGGGAAACTCCCTCAATTCTCTTCATCAAATAATAATATGAAGCTGGTCGTACATGCAAGAAAGAGATCAAGTGGTGCGCCTTACGAATCCACCGGAGCCAAGTTTCTGAAAATGGTGGCAACTCGAAGAAACTTGAATGGAGGCCTCGATTCGCTAGATGGATCGGTCTTGTTGTCAAGAACGATCGACTTTATGCAGCTGATAGATTAACAATAAGAATCTGGAGGTATATGATAGTTCGAACTGGTTGCCCACAAGCACGAAATGAAGGGTGCATAGAACGATGGAACATCATCTGAAGCAAGCAATCTTACCTAGACTCGATCCATATTGCGCGGTATCGGTGCGCGGTGGCTTGCAAGAAATCCTGTTCAGAGGGACTGGAGAGGCAAATCAACGCTGTCTCCGTCGGTCTGGAATCGTCAAGCAAAGGAGTCGCTAGTTCCTGAACACAGCTACTGACGGAACACTGTAGTAGTCTTCATGAAGAATGGCTGGCTGATGGACCAGCCTGCCAATCAGGCGTTTTTTCCCCAGCACAGCCTACTAATCTGCCTCAGGCCTTCAGGCCCGCATCAAGGTTCCACCGCGAGCCACAATTTCGTGGCATGGAACGCTCCCACGCGTTGAAAGTCGCTGTCTCTACTCGTGGAAGAGCATTAGGTATGGAGAACGGAGTACATAGCCTCAGTTGAATGGGCTAAGAATAATGTTGGCTGTGCCATCAAGGAATTTACTTCCTGCCCACCACAATGGGCTTTTCACTGGGTGATCTTCTCAGGATTCCTTTCCTTTGTCTTCTGGCCCCCCTCGGCTTGCGTTGGTTCCTTCTGCCTGAAAGGGAGCTGTCAGTGGCGCCTCTTAATCTTCATGAGGAAAAAGCTCTCACCTTCGAGAGGCACACCACCCGTTTCTTGTACGCCAATCGGTTGGTGGCAGCTTCCAGAAAGCTGTTCTAATACAGTACATAATCCATCTAGACCGGGACTGGATGTGGCATTGGTAGTGCAGAATTCATCTGTATCCACTCCGGAGGGAGTGTTTGTATACCACGGAGTACCGACCTTCCACCCATTCAGTGGTACGGAGCGATAATAGGGATACATAGTCAGTAGGAAAGCGTTGTAAATTCCTATTTGGTTTTCATTGAGTTCCATCTCCCGTACTAGTCTGATCCTCCGCGTCTCTTTGAGTACTGTATTTTTTTAGGCAGAACAATGTACTACGAGTTATGGTGTTTCGTGTACCTGGATTTATGTCATCTGAATACGGTTTGCTGGGAGTGTAAACTTGGCAGAGCCGCCTGAAAGACTCCATACTAACCCCGTACTGGGCTTGTCTGTCTCTCCAGCCACCCGTCGAGTTCTTGCAGACATCTGGAACTACAGAGCAGAACTGCTCTTTTCAGGTGGTGCGGCTGCCGACAACCACCGCCTCCGCCTTCTTTCTCTTTCGGGTCTGTCCTCGACCACAGGCATCCTGACTAACCAACTTGCTTGCTTCCAACTGTCTCGACTGAGGGTTGTTACTCCATCCTGTAGGCATATCTGCATCACGCACTGGCTGGTCTCGATTCATCTCACTACATCTCACCCATCTTCTTCGTTTGACTCCATCCAATACATGGTGGTGTCATCCTATGTTTCGTCATTGGAGTTCTTTGCTTCCTTCCAGGCCATCTCGTTTCAGTTTAGCTCCTCGGTCTTCCTCAACCTCGACAACTGTGCTGCTGTTCGCAAAACCAAGCCTTCCAGCGGCTCGTCTCACCTTGTCACTGTCAATCCTGATTTTCCCTTCCTTTCAGACATACCGCCATCCTCGCCGTCCTCGATCGATTGCTAGGTACTAGTTGCGGTGCTTGTCGCCTTTCCCATCTCTTCGTTTCCCGGTGCTACAGTAGTCCATTCCGCCACCCGCTCCCGCCAAACTGCTTCAGATATTATTTCCCAGCAGCTGGTCCATGTCGACCCACAGAACAAACACCTTGCGATACAGATACGGCAACAACAGTGTACCCACAAGGCTGATCGCTATTTTTACCGCTTGTTGCGAGCCCCGTACTTGAGAAGGAAGAGCTGCTCATTTGACAGAAACGCTGTTGCGAAGCTGAACCCTGTCAGCTTGCGCCACACTCGGTTGCAGGTGAGCGCCCCATGTGATGGCATGTTTGATGTCGCTCGCCCTGATGGCTTCGTTCGTCATTGCGAGTACATTATCATCTCCATTATCTCTCGCAATCACGTACCAGACTCTCCAACCTTCCTGTCATGGTCACGTTCTAGATCCCTCCCAGCTGACATGATCTCACAAGTAGCTCCGCCAATCGTTCGTCAACCCTATCAAACCGGCGGCAGAGACCGGCCATTCATGGCAGCCTTGATGCAACCGACTACCGAACCGGTTGCCATCTCCAATCCTTTGTCCGCACCATCCACTTCAATCATCTCGAGTCCACCCGAGAGTATCGCGTTGCTGAAGCAATCAAAACCTGAGACGAGCTTGAGCTCGATCGCCAGCGCAGGATTACACGTGTCGAAGTCGCGAGATTCCTCACTGCCGATGACGAACAACACCACGCCCGGGCAGTTGGACCGGGCTTCGGATCACGAGAAGGAATCGGAGCAGAACAGCTCGCAGGTAGCGCGGGAGACCCTCGGGGCCAGCGAGAAATCGCAACCTAATGCTATGCATGATTCGATGCAAATCTCTTCGGATCAGATGCAGGTTGACTCACACGGCAATGCAGGCAACGCGCCGGATACTTTTGGAACAGGTGAGAACAACACAACATCGCTCATCAACAGCTCGACTGTAGCCAGCCCTGGGCCAATTGAGGATACCGCTTCCCAAGATGGAGACCGTCTGGCCCGAGGAGAGGAAGGGGAGATGTCGCAGGAAGCCAGCAACAAGGCGTTTTCATATCCTCCTTTGCCCACCGCCAGCTTAAATGATACGCGCCGTGGCCTGAGTCTGCCTACTGCGGGTCTCCATAAGGGCGGCCCACGCTCGCCTTCGGGCAAGAAGCACCGTTGCCCGTATTGCGCTACTGAGTTCACACGACATCATAACTTGAAAAGTCATCTTTTGACACATAGTCAGGAGAAGCCATATGTTTGCCAGACGTGCCAGTCTCGCTTCCGGAGGCTCCACGATTTGAAGAGACATACCAAGCTTCACACCGGAGAGCGGCCGCATATATGCCCCAAATGTGGACGTAGATTCGCTCGTGGAGACGCTCTCGCACGCCATAATAAAGGCCAAGGGGGGTGCGCTGGCCGCAGAGCAAGTATGGGTGGCTATGCGCCAGAGGATGACTATGGTGAGGGCGCGCATCATGGAGGCGCTGAAGATACTATGGACGGGCTTGTCTATGCGGAGCCGGAACGTATGGACGAAGAGGAGGAACGACGGCTCAATATGCCCAGCATAAAGAAGCATGATGCTCCATCGGAGTCCATTCCCCGCTCGAATACTGCGGCCGCTTACCAACACCGGCAGCCTAGCACGTACCCTCCGATTGCTGCTAGCAGACCATCGCCTGGGGGCTTGTTCCCCCCTTCAGCGAGCCACGGAGGCTCGAGTGCTTCTACCTCACCCATCTCGCAGACTGGCAACATGACTTACCCGCCTGCTGGACAGCCGTCGGGCTCGTCAATATTCCAACCCTCGAACATAACGGAAAGTCCTAAGCCGCTCTCACCGAATGCTATGTCATCACACCAGCTAGGTCACGGTCCGGAAAGTGGCGTACAACAACTGCATCGCGCCCATTCTCCAAGCATGGCGCAGTCGTTCCAGCAGCAGTCTTTCGGTAGAACTGCTCCACCTCCGCCTCAGCCATCTCTCACCAACCACGCCGCCTCCGGCTTGGGGCTTCCTCCGCCCCAGCTTGGTGCTCCTCAATTACCTCCGCCGCCGGGCTTGAGTTCTCCGGATCCCCGATTTACGCTTCACAATCAAAGCTCTGTGCAACCGCCGTCGTCTGCTGGGCAGGGGAAACACACGCCCTCGCACAGCCACTCCAGCAACCATAGCGGGGCTCCGCCGCTAAAATTGGGCATCGAAAATCCCCAAAATAGTAGTAATCACATCCCCGGCCAGCATGATACGAATGGTGTTGACCAGAACCGGGACGAGAAACTGTGGGCATACATTCGATCCGTTCACGAGGAGCTTGCCGGGTTAAAGTCGGAGGTGGCTGCCCTGAGGGCACAGCTTGCGTCAAACGCTAGTTCCTCCTCAACTTCGAATCCAAGCACTACACAACCTCCTCCCGAAGCAAACACCGTCAGCGCCAGCCAACATTAACATATTGGTTACATTAATTCGCGATGATACGTCGGACATTTGAGCAACAGCACTAAAATTACGTTATTTGATTGCCCTATCTTCCCTGAGCCATCCTCATCTTCGACAATCTCGTTGTCAGGATGGTCTCTCTAACAATTATCACGTTTATTCCTTTTGTACGGACACAATTTCTTGACGACAGAACCCACCCGAGACTGCGCCGCAACGCCCCAATGCTATGACCATCTGTCGGGCTTCTCCCTACTTCACTAAACCTCATCCTTCAGTGGGCAATTATTTCCATCGCCATAGATATATGGGCACACAAGATATATTTTCGCCTTTCTTTCGTGTCCGGTGTTCAACTGGATTTTCTCTTCGTTGTGAGCCACTTTGATACTTTTCTTTGGAAGTCCATTATCTATGAGCACCTTTACGGACCAGTATGTTGTTTCGGGAATGGAAATGGCGAGGAGTATGGAGTACAAAAGGGACCGTTATATGGCAGACTGGGCTAAATTGGTTGAGTATTGGACATTATTCAGGATTCTATACTCCTACTGTAAAGAGCATTGAACTGATTGATGATGCACTCGATGTATCCCGTGGGCTCATTCGTCTGTTGTTCTGACTTACCATAGAGTTTGGCGTTGTATCTATTAATGGTGTAGATGAATTTGTATTCTTCGTTCTGGAAGTCAAAAAGCGTTGCTCTCTAAGCCAGGCATTGAAGCAGAGATGAGGTGTTACCCAGGCGTTTTCACTCCTATTTCGTCTTTTATGCTTCTGCAGCAGCGCATGCCAACGGCTGCCACCTCCATGGAATGGCGCATACAGCACGCAGAAGAAGTGAAAGGCTATGATAGCATTTTCATCCAACCCTATTAATGCATAGGAAAAAGGCGATAATCCTTGTAAATACTACATAGGGATGTCTACCTATTTCGCCCCGTCCAGCCGATGAACAAGCCCACGTCCGCGACAACAGCTTTGGGTACTCCGCCCATTGTCCAGCTCCGCTGCACCCACTGGGGAATCGACCCTCCTGCATCCGAGGTTGTGGCCATCGTCCATTCGATCTGCGTTGGAGCAGGGCGCGCACTACCTTGCTCCGGAGGAGCGTTAACATTAGCATTAGCAGTATCAGTGTTAGTGTTGTTCTCTGGAGGAGTCTCCAAGGTTCCCAGTTGAATCACCCTCTCGACGCTCGCATACGACGCGAAGATTGTACTCTTCGGCGCTGAAGAGGTGATTTTCTCACGGAGCGGATGCGGGATCCGATTCGGCGGTTGATGCGTCAGCGGAATTTGAACCGTCATGAAGCCTCTCAAAGATGAAGGTGAAGATGGATCTGTTGGGAGAAGCGCGGAAATGACCAAGCTGATGAATGTGCGCGGGGAAATGAGGCCCGCGGGTTTGAACGTGTGGGTGATCATGTTCACTGCATTTGGAGGTCAATCCACCATTTATTTCTCCAA